>MQRK01014267.1:0-22018 GCA_001938485.1 Girardia tigrina | reverse complement strand
TCTTTTATTTAAAATATTGTTATATAACATGAGTAATATATATATACTAAATTACAGAGATATATCTTAAATAATAGAAAAGATAGGGCTTTATTTAAAAAAGTGATAATTATATGACTATATTTACCAAAAAATAGATTGAGTACTTTTTTGATAATTTCAGAAATTTTCGAAAAATTCGATTTACCATCACTTTTATGAAAATGTTGATATGGAATCTGAATGTACGTATGTGGGTTACTATTCAAGTGCATCATCACTTTTTTGATATTCTGCGCCCTTGTACCTCTAAAATCGATGTGCATTTTGTGTAAATTTGCACATTATTCTAATTATAGGGAAAAATAATCAATATATGAAATTTCTAATTGCACATTTAGATAGAGAATCAAAATGTGCATCTAACAAATGATATAAATTTTTGACACTGGTACTTTTAAAAAGATTTATGTATTGATTTTTACACTTTTGTACATGTACAACTGAAAAAGCACTGCGCTAGAGCATTGGAAATGTGCGGCAAAATCTGCACTAACGATTAGCACTTTAAAACAATTGATTAGCACATATGGGCACTGTGTAGTGATCGATTAGCACCTTTTTCTACGGTCCTTAGTGATAGGGTCACGGTTGCTATGGATACGGTAACCGTTACCATGGTTACAACCGCGTTGAATCACAGTATCCGTTTATATGGGAAAACGTCCCTTGGTTACCGTTGCTATGGTAACGAAGATCTCAATTATCGTGACTAAGTGAACTGGAACGGTTGCTAAGGTGTTCCAGGCCGTTGTTAGGTGGTTACTGACCAATCAGAAGCGTTTTTAAGTGAACCGCGACCGTTGCTAGCGTGATCGCGACCGTTGCCATGGTAACGGCCACCCCCCCCCCCGGGGGGTGAGAGAACGCCCATTTTTTCCCTACTGTTCTATTCTTTTCAATAGTGATATATGACCAAACCAACTACTATAGTATAAGATTTAATATAGCTTGTTAAATAACTTGTAACACATAGGAACCCTAGGAAGATTTAAAAAACTTGTAACCTTTTCAATTTTATTTACTTACCAGCTTCTTAGAAGTCGTTGTTAATGTCATCTTGAAGTATCTTGACAAACTTTAACTAATTAATATTATTATTATTATTGTGAGGAATATATCAAATTCGGCCAATCAAATTTAAATTAAATATTTTTAAATAAAATAATCTTATCAAGTATAGTTCAGATTATAATGGGAGATATTGAAAATTGATTGATGGAATCTAGTGAAAGCCTTACTTTTGATCATCATAAAGATGATAAAAATTGTGAATGTAATAAATGTTCTGTCAAATGTGTGAGTTCTCTTAACAATTATGAATACCTATGTGATTTATATTTTCATCGCAACTCAAATGGCTTTCAGAACGATTCATCACAAAGCTTTCGTTGTTAGTCATCGATCTTGGTTGATATTTTTTTTATTTTATTTCTAAACCTCTAATTATTCAGACAAATGTATATTACAATTCCTGACTAAAATAATTTTAAAGAAATTTGAAAAAATGTATTCATTTTGCATATATCATTTATGATAAAATAAATCATAATGTTATAATAAACTATTAAAATATTATTATAAATGCATTGATTAAATAATAATAATTTAATTGTAAAGTTGTTATTTACATTTTAAAATTGTTCAAATAATCAGACGGTTCAGAAAATTTTAAATATCAATTTTCCATCTGGATTGAAGAAACACAATCCATAAACAACATACTAAACACAACTTACAATAAACGTCATTCGAAAATATTCATAACGAGTATAAAAATTATGATTTAAAATTTTCTTGTCCTTTGAATCTTTTATAAGTTTCTGCAATTTGAATGATAATCATTTTTAAATTCAGGAAGTTAGTGAGTAAACTTCATTATTTTATAACGTCTTTAATTTTAACCAATCCATTCCAAAAAGGTTTCTACTTTTCTGTCAGGATGTTCAAGAACAAAAGGTGAATGAACACTTCATTGATCTTCACGGGTTTAAGTGTTCTGCTTAGATAAATGGTATAGCTCCTTAGAGCTCATGCTTAATAAGAAATGGTACTTCTGTTTATTTTTTAAAGAGATCAGAATTATTTACTATTTCTAGAAGAATTAAATTAATATGCGTAGTTCACAATAAAATTTTTAATTTTTATTTTTCAAGAAATTCTTTCCCATCAGTTTCATAAAAGGAAGTGAAACTGTAAATGAAAGAAATCTTTTCCATTAAGATTTAATATTTTATGCATATGTTAGGGTTCCGAAATAAACATATGAACACTTTTGATAAAATTTTATATAGGAAAATTTTTAAATAATTCTTATAGTAAAATTATTAATTTCAAACAAAATAATATTTAGTTTAACAAAACTTGGAATTAAAAAATTATAAATGTTTTAGTCTTTGTTTTACTTCATCAATTTTCAAGGCTGATGAAAATTACTATATAAACAGCAGCAAATTTAGTTTTAGTTTGCCCAAAAATATTTGCTAAAAAATTCGCCTAAGAAGAGTTCACGTAATCAAGTAAAGTGAATACCAAATTTATTTTATTTTTATTTTATTCTTTAAAAATATTGTTTTATTAAAGAAACCATAAGTGCCCCGTATGGGAGAAAAAGGTTGTTAAATTTTAATTTTAATCAAATCATCGTTCGTTTTTGGAGATTCACAGTCTTTACTGTAATATGTTAACTCGCACGAAATATTGATTTGTGTTTGTGTTCTGTCATCAAGAATTGAATCATTATTATTGTTTTTGACTTGTTAATTTTTGTTATTCGAAATAATGTTTCATAAAGAATTTGTGTTCATTATTCATATATTTATGTTGGAAATCCTTTCTGATTAATTTGAGTCAGATCAAAGATTTAAGATTTCAGATTAAAGATATAAAGATTAAAGCTTAAAGATTTACGATTAAAGATAAAGATTTGTGTTTAAAAAGTAAACATTTTAAATTAAAGATAATTTAATACCAAACACATATTCTGAAAAGCGTATATATTCTGAAACACATATTTCTGAAAAAACACATATTAATGAATATTTTACTTGTAGATGACCATTACAGTAAACAAAGAAGAAGTTTAAGGTAAATTGTAATAAAATATATTTATTTAATTATTATTTCTTTAAATTATAATATAAATAGTAATAATAATAACATAATGATTTGGATAGGATATGATGGACGTTTAGCACACTAGATATTCATGATCCCCTTATACTGTCGTCTTTGGTAATTTTCAGGCCATTTCATTCAAGTATTTCAAATGAAATACACCATAGCAAATCAATCAAAAACATTTTAGATCATCGAATAAAAACTGCTTCTCGCAAAAATAGAAAAAAAGAATGATAATCGCTATTTTCAAAATAGTGCAGAAAAGGTTTCGCAATTCAGTTATCATGATCGACCATGAAACAATGCTTGCCATTATTTACTTTATGTTCGGAACAGAACATAGTTGTACTTTCAATTATCAAAATATCTTGATATTTCATTTTCATGGGATACAGAACTTGTTTCACTTTCAAACTGATACAATGACTGGTATTAAAATCACAGATTTCAGTAAGTCATCTTTTTTTTATGAGACTCAAAATCTCGATTAGTAGAATTCAGATTTATTAAGTGAAATCCTTTTTATTAATTCAAATTAAAAATTTTTCGTCAATTCACATTAAAAAAACCAAAATAATTATTAACAAACATTTAACAATTCATTTTTGTACAAGATCACCGAAATGTTAAAATAAATGAATAAAAACCAAAAAATATTTTAAATCAACCATTTCAGAAGTCATGTACATATTTTTGAAGATTTTCACTATATTCAAAACCACTAAACTCAAGGTCACTTTTCATTAGATTCAGTCAAACAAAGTTTTTTTTAATTAGTTAATCTTTTTTAATTTAAGTTTAAATTATAATTTTTTAATATATTTTTTAATTATTTTTTTTTCTTTTACCATTTATTTTATTTTTATTATTTAGTATAAATTTATAATTAATAATAATGTAATTGATAACGTAAAAGAATCATGTTTGTTTTTTAAAATACTTTAATTATGTTATATACCGATAATATTAAACTTAAATTTACAATACTTAATTTTATATTAGTACGTATATATATTTTGAAAATTGATATTTTATATAGTATATCGTGGTAATAAAAATCAATTATTAATATTTATACATTTATAAAGTAGGAGACGTCGAAGTCAATCGCCAAAGAAGAAGTCTTCAAATAATAGGTTATTAGTATCATATTTATAATATTAACTATAATAATAGTTCTGAAAATTAAAAGTAATGGCAAATTTTATTTATAAACCAAAACGCGCCATTTGTAAAATGAATTTTTTTTAGGACAATTAATTTTGACGGTATAACCGTCATCGTTAATGAAAGGGATAAACGACGCAATTATTAAACCAAAATATAATGAACCAAAAAAGACAATTGACGTGGATTCACCCTTCCATCAGTATATGATTGAATTTTAGGTACTTTAAATTACCGCCGTTGATTTGTGAACTATATATTGGTAGGAACCACTGTAACCGCGATTGTTAACTTATAGCGTTAACAGAAATCAATTATTGATCAATATGGTTTAAGTCAGCAATCGCGATCTATCCCCTAATATGAGTCGTCAAATCCAACAGTACAATAAATATTTAGATGAACTGTATGAACAAATCAAAGATCACAAATGTAGTAAATAACAAACGATCGAAATATTTCAAAATCAGCAAATAAATAATTTTATATAAGAAATATAATTAAATACTTCGCGAAAAGAAGGTAAAACGTTCTCGCGGGAATCTAATCATAAAAATTGTATGTGATTGGACGAATAGTTGTCCTCTATTTCTGAGTATTGAATATAACTGATAACGTTAGGAAACCGAACAGATTGATTTTAATTAGGGACTCAGTATAATCGTAAAAATGTAATTGATCAGCGAAGTGATGAATCCTTTGATCTTGAATAAAAGTTAGATTGGAGAAAAGACATGATAATATGTAATTTCATTTTTTTAAATTTTAATGGTTAGTTGTGGATTGCTATGCAATCATATTCAATTTTCATTGATTTTTAAATTGCATTTTTATTACTAATATAATTTTGATATTAAAATTTCTTTATTCGCTTTTTTCTCTTTTAATTATGGACATATTCCGGTGGGGCATAATTTCTTTTCCATGTTTTCTTCTCTGTTTGAATATAATTTTTCCTTTTTACGATGTTTCGATTACTGTTGGGATAAAATAAAAAACAAGAATAAATTGGTCACAAATTCAACAAAAAATAACAAAGTACACAACACAAAATTATAACTGAAGATGACTTATCAACTATTACACAAAGAAAGAAAATTTTTCTGAGTGTTGTGGTAAGGATATAACATAAAAGAGAAAGAGTTTTTCTTAAACAGATTGTTGATAATTCATTAGTCTTGGGAAACGTTATTTTTTATTAAAGTGGTTATCACAGTGACTCTCCCATCGCAACCATTGCATATTTGAACTGTGTATTTATAACAGTTAAGTATCAAGAAAAAATGAAATTTAAATCTGCTTATATAGGCAATCAGTGATTATATCATTAATGTATTATTATGCAAAGCTAAACAAGCTCAATAGGGTTTTCAAGAGTTCTATTTGTACATTAATCTTAGGATCTAATGATCTGATATACAGAAAATCAAAAGAACTGAATTCGTGGAAGATATACACAAGATGCTATGTCATGCTGGTAGCAAGAAAGTTTACAATTATTTAAAAGATGACTTTGATATGAATAATATGAGAGAAACGATAAAGGAAATCATACAAAGCTGTTTAAATTGTCAGAAGAGAAAGACCATAACAACAAAAACAAAAGAGAAGCACATGAAGCAATTTGCAGATGAACCCTTCCAAAAACTATACATGGATTTCTGCGGACAGTTTAAAAGAAATATTAATGGATATCAATACATACTAGTAATAATCGATCAATTTAGCAGATACATAAGTTTAAATGCCGTTGCCCATCAAGACGAGAAAACCGTAAGAAAAGTATTATTAGACAAATGGATTTGGAAATTCGGACCACCAAAAGAAATCCATGTCGACAGAGGAAAAACATTCGAATCAGCACTTTTTAAAGACACAATGAATAAGTTTAAAGCTGAAATAGTATATTCCAGCCCCTACCACCACAATACCAACGGGATCGTGGAGCGTCAATTTAGAACAATTAAAGATGCTATAAATATACGAATGAAGGATGAAACTCTCAAAGACTGGACAGAAATTTTGCCAGATGTAGAATTTATGTTAAATATCACAATTCAAGCTACTATAGGCGTCTCAGCAGCGGAAATAATATTTGGCAGGAAGTTAAGACATTGATGGAAAAATACCAAGGAAGAAAATGTTAGGAAAGAAAAGAGCAAAAATGTAGTAGAGACAAATCGAACTTTTCTAGTTGGTGACAAGGTGTTGATAAAGAGAGAAAACATAACAAAAGAAGAAGGTCGATATAAGGGTCCGGCAACAATAAAGAACCGTAGGCACGAAAGAAGTTATGAATTGGAATTAGATGGTAGAATTTTGATAAGAAATGTAGAATCGCTAAAGCCATTTAAATCGAGGGGGATGTGAGGAATATTTTTGAATGGTGTTTATTGTGTGTTGTTTGCTATGTTGTTTTAGAATTGTGTTTCTCTCACCCAGATGGAAAATTGATATATTAAATATTTTAAAACGTCGAGTTGTTTAATCAATTATTAAAAGTTAAATAATCACTTTAAAATTAAACTAATATTTCATAAATAATATTTTAATAATAATTTCTTTTAATAAATAATTTTTGTAATAATTAAATTATAATTTTAAGTATAAATTATTTTTGTAATGATGAAATTGTATTTTAAATTTGTTTGAATAATAAAACGTTAAAGAATATTATTAAAGATTATCAATCAAGAACGATGACGAGCTACGCAAGTTTTACGGAGAATTGTTGTAGTGACAATTCAAATTGTGATAATAATAAATGTAAAGGAAACTCAATTAATGTTCTTAATAATAATATTAATAATAATAATAATAATAATAATAATAATAATATAAATTATAATAAATAATAATAATAATAATAATTTATAATAATAATGAATTTATCTTTATTTTATTTATTTGTATAGAAAAAAGTATTCCTCGGCAGAAAAGAATGAACCATTAGAACAGTTTTTATTTCTTAATGAATTTCAATAGGTATTTATAATTTATATTTATTACTTTCAGATTTCTTAAATATTTTGGAGACAGACAAGACAATTATGAAAAGTATTTATTAAATTTCTTTTGTTATATTCTACAGTTAATTACAATCGCCATATTTGTTAACTAAATGAAAATAAAAAAAAGAAAAAGTAGAAAATATTAATCTTCTTTTGAACTAATAAATATTTAATTAACTATAATTAGTTATAACTATAAACTGATGATAACATTATATTTTAAGACGTATTGACTATTTTATCAAGAAGTGGGACAAAAGCGAAAGGTCAGATCATTGTTGCTTTGTTATTTTAAGTATCCTCATTAAATGTTACTGAAAAATATTTTAACTAAAAAAATAAATAAAAATATATATCAATAACGTCATTCAAAAAGTTAAATAATGTCTATAGGAAATTCTAATATTGAATGTACGCTAATTGTTCCTTATTCAACAGGTTACAAAAATTTAAATCGTCTATTTTAAAATCAATCGATAGCAAAAATTTTATTTTAAAAATCCTTTCTAAATCTTACAAAATTCAAATTATGTTCAGCAGTAAATCTCATACTTAGGGTAACCAGATCACCGGTTTTGACCCGGAGACTTCGTAAATTTTTCTCATTTGCCGGTTCTCCGGTTTTCGAGTCAAAATCTCCGGGTTTTTACAAAAAAATAATATTCTAATATTTTGAATATATAAATTTATATAAGAAAACATTTGACCAATTTAAATGAATTACGCTCTAAAACGCTTCAAAAACCTTAGGTAAAACAATAATTAGAAATAACTTTAATACAGAATTCAATGAATTGAATTCAGTAAGTTTTCATTATCTGAATTTCACTTTAAAGAATTCATTTAGGAATAAATTTTATTTATTTCCATCATATATTTCATGGACAAGCCCTAAAAATTTAAAAATAGAAAATGTATAAGAAAATCTATTAATTAAGATAAATATAGTTTTTTTTCGATTTTAAATCATTAAACTAATAATTCTCGAGGTTATATTTAATTTTTAGTTCTACAAGTATGTCGGAAAAGAAAAAAATATGACTGCAAATATAATAATGATTGACAATTGAAAGTTAAGTACAAAAACTGGATTTCTAAATGTGACGGAGATGAGTTCAAATCAAAATGCAAGATTTACAGCATTAAGTTTAGGGTGAAATTTGAAAGAGTCGTGAAATCAATCATGAAGTGAAAAAATCATTGTAAATTAATGAAATTGAAGAATCAGAAAGAATCAATCTCATCATTTTTTAAAGAAAGGGAAAACAGAAGAATTGTGATACTGCCAGGTATATCACAAATTTTTTCATAGTGTGTCGTTCAGAAATCATAATTGTTCGCTGAAGCTAAATTCCTTTTTATACTCTGACTTCCGAATAGCGAGAAATGTTTGCTGTGGCCGTACAAAGATTGAAGCGATTTCAGAGAACGTTCGAGATAGTGATGCATGATCTGAAAGACAATGATAGAGGTTTCAATCTACCGTTTAGTATACCTTCAGATGCATCAAACGAAGGTAATCCCAAATTGTATTATATCGCTGTTCGCTATTTTTTTGCAATGCTAGGAATACAGGAATACTTTTGGACTTTTATGAAAATTTTTCAGAAACTTCAGAAGGCTGAGGTATATTTGATTGTTGATATGGTATATTTGAAGGTTGATATATGGCCGATAAGGTATATTTGATATTTGATATGGTCATTTTTATTGTAGTTAAGATGAAGGTAATCTAAAACGAAGGTAATCCCAAATTGTATTATATCGCTGTTCGCTATTTTTTTGCAATGCTAGGAATACAGGAATACTTTTGGACTTTTATGAAAATTTTTCGGAAACTTCAGAAGCAATCAACAATGAACTTCTGTCCAGAATCTAAGGCTACGGTTTGCAAGTTAGGAATATTTCATCGTATTCTGCTGATAACGCAAATGTGAATTTTGGTATTTGATGCTCCGTTTTCTAGAAACTTACTGAACTGCAGCCAAATATTCTGAAAACAAATTGCCAGGGTCATGTAATTCATAATTCAGCCAGTTATGCAACAAATGCATTTTCTGACGATATTTAAGCTTTGGCTTTGAACGTTTATTCTGAATTTTCTCGAAGTTCGAAAAAGAGTGAGGAATTTAAGGATTGCTTTGAATACCATAAAATGCATTTTTATGATACGTTGAGATACGCTACTACTAGAGGGTTATCTTTAAAACCTGTCTTAGAAAGACTTGTGCAGTCTTGGTCGGCAGTTAAACGATATAACCTTGTAATTTGCGCAGGAAATTGCAACAAAGCAGTGTTGATCTTTATTTCCGATCAAGAAGATAAATTGAATTCAGATTAATCAGGTACACTCACATTAGAAGAATGTTATCTGTTTTTTATGCATCACATAACAAAATACTTTTCAAACTTCATTCTCAGGTTGGAGGGCGATAATCTTATTATTTCACAATTTCATCAAGTGATGATTGATTTACGCAGTGGAATCAAACGACGCATTGAAGACAATTTTTTTGCACAAAAGTTAAAGTTGCTTTAAAAAATTTGCAAGTTTGCAAAATGAAAAAAATTTGTACGAGGAGTTTTGGCTTACTACCAAATGATTTTAAAAATATTTACAAGAATTTTACGACATTGATTCAACTCCATGTAAATATTTCATACCACTGAATTTAGAAGATGATAAACTACATTATGACTATATCTTTGTAATAGTTAAAAATTTAAAAAAATTGAAGAAGATCAATGTTTGCTTAGTCAATAATTTTCTGCCGATCATCAGCAAATAAAGAAATGACATCTTTGACAAATGGACTGAAATTTTCAGAAGATTACCCAAAACATTCGAACTTCAAAAAGTTGTCTGCAGAGGTTTTTCAATTCCGACAAGTAATTCTTTCATCGAAAGAATCTTTACAATGATGAATGGACACTGGACTGATGATCGGCAATAGAAACCAGCTTCGAAATATCTAGCAAAAATTTCATTAAAATTTAACAGAAGAAGTACAAAAAGATCTTCGTAAAGCGACTGTTTCAAGTGAAAAAATATAACTAGTCATATTTTTAAAAATGGGCATTTCAAAAGGACAATAAAATCTGTAAAAATTTGAATATTCTTTAAAATATCGTCAGTTTTTTAAATCTCTGGTTTTTTAATCGATTTTCCAGGAATTTAAAGTTCATCTCCGGAAAACTTGGATTGTAGATCTGGTCACCCTACTCATACTCCTTTCAGTTTATGTTCCAACCTGGTTAATAAATTTTCTTGTAATGGGTGCCACGCCACATACATTGGAGAACGTCTCGTCATCTCTCTAAACGGATTCAGGAGCATGGATGATTGGGTAATGGGACTAATATTGCTGGACAATTGAAATTTTGTAGATTAGAGATGAAAACAACTAATTTTAATATATTGTGCAGTCATTTTAAAAATTAATGGGAAAGAATCATTTGTGAGACATTGTTGATTAAATTACTTCATCCGTCAAATGATGTCCAAACAAGTATCTCTTCAACTTTTTTGAAAATATTTAATTAGTTATTAAAAAATATGTTTGCATAATCATCAATTTTCTATAGACGAGACAGCAAAATTGTTGTTTATTAAGCCTAAAGATGGTGGAAAATCCACCGAAATATATTGTGACAATAAAATTTCATTTGTTGAATGGCGTTATTGATTTTAATAAAAACTTGCCATTATTTTATTAATTTCTCAATTAAATTATATGTGTGGTAAAATTAGGAGAATTATTGATTAATAATACTTATATTTTCTATTTTTATTCTAAATAGAAATATGAAAAACATCCAGAAACAATACGAAGAGTCAAAGAAGTAAATATTTAATGCATATAAACTTATTCTAAAAGGAACTTTAATTATTTTCTTTAACAAAAGTTTTTAAAGATTTGTGAAAATTAAGTCATAAATTATTGTAGACATATTATAATAGAAAGAATCTTAGCCAAAGAGTGTTTTTATGATAAATAAGCTAACTAAATGCCAAATCAAATTCTGACACAAAAAAATTAACGTTAAATTAAAATTTGTGGAGTTTCTCTTAGAATTCAGCAAAGAATGCGTAATAGTAAAAAACAACAAAATTCTTTTTTAATTTTTGAAATAATTTAATACGTTAAAGTATATTTTTAACTTACGGGGTGCGTTCAGTAAGTACCTCGCCTGAAAAGGAAAACAAATTCCAAAAAGGGTCATTTTATAACCCAACAGGTTTAACGTTGTTGGGAGCGTTGTTGAGTTCATAAAATTTTTGAATTTATAATCTTATCAAATTAATAATTAAACAATTCCGTAAAATATTGTTATAGATATGTTAAAATAAGAACTTCAGAAATTTAATGTAAAAATTAATTTATGTGAGAAATAAAATAAATTTTACGGTAGGTAAAATTAAAAAAAAAAAAAATTAAAAGATTTATGCAAAAATTTATTATAAAGTAAAAAAGTTAATTTCAAATTTAATGAAAATATTTAATTAAAATAAAATCAAAAGTAATATGAAGTTTAATATTTTATTTGCGAAATGAAAGTAAACTAAACTATTTTTGTAACTTTCTTTATTTTACACGATTAAATCGAAGTAAATTAAAAATGTAATTATATTTTTTTGGAAATTTTAATTAGAATCAAAATATAATTGTAAAACAATTAAATCAATTTAAATAAAAATGCAGTTTTAATTTTATTTTTGAAAACGTAATTATAAATGGAAATATAATTTTATTTTTTATGTAAAAAGTGGTAATTTAAAAGTTGTTAAATTAAAAGAAATTGCGATTTTAAATTCTATTTTCAAAATATTATTAAATCCAAAGTAATTTTTAAAACTATCATTATTAAGAACACCAATATATTTTTATTTAAACAGCAATTTTGATTATCCTTAAGACAATCTTTGTCAAAACTTTTGTACATTTGCATTCTAAACGAAATTGATAAATGAATTAATTCTCATTATTTTTTTAGCAAATGGGGAAATAAATATTTTATTAAAATATTTACTCAAAACTTATTGGATAATAATTTAAATGATTATTTATTATTTAAAAAATATTAATTTAATGTATTTATTAAATATTATAAAAATTAATGAACTTATTTAAAATTTTAAAATTATTTGAAATTAAAAATAAATTAAACATTACTTATTTTTAGATAATAAGAATTAAAATATTATTCATTCATCTGGGTAGGGGAGACGTATTTCGAAATCAACATACACATTCAAACACAAAACATGAAACATTCAAATATTCCTCACATCCCCCTCGATTTAAATGGCTTTAGCCATTAAACATTTCTAATAAAACTTCTTCCATCTTTAAGCTGTAACTCGTAACTTCTTTCATGATTTCTTTTCACCACTGTTGCGGGTTTTTTGTACAACTGCTTTCAGATTTTTGTTATCTTCGTAATTGTTTTTCTACCAATGTCTCAGTTTTCTTCCAAATACTATCTCGGCCGGTGACATGCCTGGCGTAGCTTGTACAGTACTATTTAACATAAACTCGACTTCTGATAAGATCACTCTTTATGATCTCCTTCCTTCATTCTAATATTCAAAGCCTCTCTGATCGTGCGAAACTGTCTTTCCACGATTCCATTTGTGTTATGATGATATGTAGTCGAATAGAATACCTCAACTTTTAATTTTGTCCCCATGTCCTTGAACAAAGCCGATTCAAATCTTTTTCCTTTTCCAAGAACAATTTTCTAACTGTTTTTTTCATCTTGACTAGGTGCTGCATTTAGGCTAAGATATCTACTAAACTGGTCAATTATTGCAAATATATATTGACATCCATTTATATTTCTTTTGAATGGTCCACAAAAATCAATGTATATTTTCTGGAAAGGTTCATTCGCTAATTGGTTTATATGCTTTTCTTTGGTTTTGGTTGTTAGTGTTTTCCTTTTCTGACAATTTATGCAATTTTGAACTATTTCTTTTATAAATTCTCGCATATTTTCCATGTCTAAATCATCTCGGAGGTTTTTGAAACCTTTTTACAACATGCATGACACAACAATTTGTGCATTTCTTAAATAAAATTTGCTCGTTCTGCCTTTTGGATCCAGTATTTATTATCTTGATTTAAGACGATATCATTCTTTAATCCCCATTTTCATGTTCTACCATTACTTATGTCCTCAATTATTTGTTTTATTTCATCATTATTCTTCTGCCATTTAAAACCATCTAATTCTTCACTTAATGCCCTTATTCATGTATTTATCTTTTCTTTCTTGGCTTCTTCATGCATTGTTTGACACTGAGAGCAAAGTTCGCATGAATTTCTTGACATTGCTTCAACATTTGAATGTTTTTCACCTTTTTGATATTCTATTTTCATGTCAAGAGTACTCAGAAAATTTGTCCATGTTTGGAACTGTGGTGTGATTGAGTTCTTTGTAGTCATCATAAACGTAATAGCTTTGTGATCTGTTCACAACAAAAATCTTTTTCAATACAAGAAATGTTTAAAATGCTGTGTGAAATAATAAATTGCAAGTAGTTCTTTCCTTGTAATGAAATAGCCTAGATCATATTTATTCATTTTAAGTGACCCATACGCAATCACCCTTTCTCTTCCACATTCGACTTTCTGTGATAAAACCGCTCCTATCGTATCAAAACTTGCATCTGTGTCAAGAATGAAGTCTTTGGCAAAATCAGGATATGTCCAAATTGGAGTTTTAATCATTCTATATTTTAGTTTTTGAAAAGCTTCATCACATTCTTTAGTCCAAATCGGTTTCTTATCCTTATTTTTACCACATAAACTTTCCAATACTTTTGCATATCTTGCGTAATCCTTTATAAATTGCTTTAGTAATTTTTCAAGCCCAAAAAGTTCCGTAAATGTTTAATGCATGATGGGCTTTGAAACTTGCTTATCGCGTAAATCTTTGATTTATCTGTTTCAATACCATCTTTACCTATGGTACATCATAAGAATTTAGTCTTTTCTACTAAAATTTGATATTTCTCCGGATTTATTCTCAAATCTGATTGTTTAATCTTCTCAAATACGTTATTTACTCTTTGAAAATGTTCTTTCTTATCTTTTGCGAAAGTCAAAATATCATCCAAATATACGACTGCTTCTTTCCAATTTAAATCTCCCAAAACTTTCACCATTAGCTCCTGAAAAGTTGCTGCGGCCGCAGCAATTCCAAAAGGCATTCTCTTGAAACAGTATTGACTGTGCTTTGTTGAGAATGCCGCCTTAATCTTTGATTCATCTTCTAATTCTAATTGATGGTAAGCGTTTCCCAAATTGATAGTACTAAAGTATTTTGCCCTATTTGGTGTATTCAACATATCGTCTACATTTGGCATTGGAAACGCTAGTCGGACGGTTATTTTATTTAAATGACGAAAATCTACACATTCTCGAATATCTTGCTTTTCTTTTTTCCAAATACATACTAAAGGAAAGTTCCAAGGAGAACTACACTTTTCGATAATATCATTTTCTTCAAAGAGTTTTATAATATCATGTAGTGTCTATTCAAAATGTTTCGGTTGTCTATATGGTTTTACCACTACTGGTTCTCCATGCGTTTCTATCTTGTGTTTGGTTAACGAAGTTTTTCCAATATCCCATTTATCAGCCATGAATATTGATCTGTACTTAAAAAGAAAATTTCCATTAGCTCATTTTTACTTGTATTATTGTACAATTATCTTATTATTTTTAATCTATCTTCATCATTGGCAATATCCTATCACTATTTGATTCTTCTTTTTTCAGTTTTATTCCAAATTTATCCAAAAAATCTATACCAGCAATCATTTCCGGATCTATTACTTTGTCAACATAAAACACTATTGTTTTCTGTACCCTTTCTATTATCACATTTAATTGTACAGTCCCATAGTTTACAAGTTCTGAGTTATTCGCACAGTGAATACGCTTTCCTGTTTCTTTAATCTGAATTTTTTCATACTTTTGATTAAATTTGCTTTAATGACATTCACTCTGGCTCCAGTATCTAAAAGGCACTGAATATTTTTATCTTTTATACGAAATTCTACACTTGGCGTCCTTTCAATTCTTTATAATTTATGTCAAACCTTGCTTTTTTTATTATATCTTTTGTAATATTTCTTTCCTTTCTTTCTTTTTCAAAATCCATGCTATCACATTCTTCATAATTTTCTTTATTCAAACTATCTAATTCACACATTTCTAGAGGAATATTTTCATACATACAATCAAAAATACAATCACATACACATTCATATGTATAATCAAACATACATCTGCATCGAATTTCTAATGAAGCACACTGATCACCTCTCCCTGTAATTGTGCATCCTCGTTTCCCTAATCATCTCTGAATTTTATGTAACCTCTGGGATATTCCTGCCTTTTATAATCTTTTTTTCTATTGGTTTCGTCGGTAAAGATCCGTCTTGAAGCGTTATCTCCTTCATACAATTCATCGTCCAATTCGTCCAATTCCGCTACTGAATATTTCCTATTTGTGTACGTCGGCCGCTCTCCATATCTTTGATTCAAGTATTTTTTCCTATCATTTTCCCATCGATTTCTTCCATTATCCCGTTTCCATTGCTCGCGTTCCGTAAACCTATTCGGGTTTTCATAATATTGTGTTCTTATGTGTCCTTTTTTATTGCAATGATTACATGTCACATTTGGACAATCTTTTCTAACATGTCCTTCTTCATTACATGCCCAACAAGTAATTTTCCTGACTCTAAAATTTCTTTTTGTGTCTTCTGGAAGTTCTCTATTCCGCGGTCTTATTGTTCTCGTTTTATTTTCCAGTGTTTTCCATTCATTTGCTCTTTTTGTATTATATGCTGCCACTGGTGCATTTCTTTTCTTTTTCTCGTGTTCGAACATTCTTGTTTGTAAAAATTTACTTTGTTGTTTGTTTAATAATTTAACAATTTCTGCACGAAATTATTTTATTAAATTATGCATTGAATATATTTATCTCCTTTATTATTTTTCTTTAATTTAAATTTTTGAATAAACTAAATTTTAATAATAAAATTTTTATTTCTCAGAAACTATAAACAAATTAGTGAAGAACTTCAAGGATTAAGAATGTATATTTTTAGAGTTAAAATTTATTATTTTAAAGGAATCTTTCAGAGAAACAAAAACATTAGGTAAAGAAATCACAGAAAATAAAAAGTAATTTTTAAATTTTTTTAATATATCTTTATATCCCTAAAATTTATATCAGATGTGATTTTATGGCATATTTTTAACATATTCTTTGTGATTTTATTATTAATGAAATGGTTTCAAACAATGGTTATATTTAATCACTCTCTAAGGGTATTCCAGATCTTTCTTAGTCCACAACGGCGTTTGTACCAATCTGAAGGTAATTTAGCAAAAGATATATTGTTGTTGTTGATGAGCACTCTTCTTGGTAAACAGCTTTTGGTTCAGAAAGAATATCTTCTCTATTTTTCCTTTCATAACGAGAAAGCAAATAATACAACGGTATTGAATAGTTTCCAGAAGTATATTTCAAATATTCGCAAAAAATGACTTAATCAATCATGAATTATTAAAACAAATCATATTTTCTTAACCTATATAAATATATTAAAGTTTAAATATGTCTGTATCAATTGTTTTACTATTATTATTTCTACATTAGTCTCACGAATTAATTGGGCGCCCCACGTAAATTATCATTTTGGAGATCACTGTTTCATTGGATAATGCTAATAAATGATTATTAACATTTGGCCACTATTTTAAGATACTTTCTTTAGTGGTAATCTTTTTTTAAAGTTTGAGGATAAAGTTATTAGTTTTCTAGGTTTTAATTTAATGTTTTCCGAATTTTTTTCTACAAAATATAAAATTTTATTGTTATATTTGGTTGGTGCATAAGCTTGCGCGGTTTTTGCAATTATGGAAAAATGCATACTGATCATGAATAAAGAACCATGCAGTAATTCCACATAATAAAATGAATTTATTAAATCATGGCAAAAACAGATGTCAGTCTCAATTGATGAGATATTTTACGCCATAATGGATTCCTTTCTTCCAACGTTCCGACACTTTCTCAATCCAAAGTTCGAAGAAACTTGGTTTGGTCAAAAATTCTTCAATCCACATTGGTGTGCTTTTCAAATGTGAGACCAGGAAGATTCATTGACATTGAGCAAAAAAGATGAAATTAAATTCGGGGCTAAGTCGGGTGAATAACAGGGATAGGAAGAACTTCCTAGCCAAGCTCTACAAAATCAAACTTTGTCGTATATTTATCTGTTTCTTATTGGTTCTCTTCGCTTTGTTTGCAATATTTATTCGCTTCCGTTGTTCACAATAAAGTAAGCATTAATTACTTGATTTCTTGACTAAATTGTGTAATGAATAATACCAACTTGGTCACACTAAACATACAACAATATTTTACATTGGTGAACTTGTGGTTTCATACGAGTTTGTGGTTGCTTTTGATAAATTTTATATATACAACATTTGTCATCACATTTTACAATCCTGGAAAGGAAAGAATTGATTTCGCTGCAGAGCAGATTGATAACTTATGAGGAAAGATATAGAAATTGAAACATGCTAATTTTTCTGACTTTCTTATGAGACTAGCTTTTGAAATTTTTTGGTTTTCTAGAAATTTTGAGAAATAGTGGTAGGATCACAATGTATGGCTTGTCCAACAGCTCGTGCCGGTTGATGAGGATCAACATGAATTAATTGGTTCAAACAGTGGTCATCAAAGTCATTAAGTCAGCCTAAACGAGATGCATCTTTTAAAACAAAGTTTCCTCTGTTAAATTTCGAAAACCACTTAGTCTAAATGTTAGTCCAAAATGATAAATATAGATAATTTAGCTTAATGAATATAACTCAAATTAGCTAAAACAAGAGGTTGCTGTCGATATTTTTGCAAAAAAGATCACACGAACATATGTATTAACTTATTCATTTATATTATGTGATTATGCTGATACAATTGTCTTATATTCTCAGAAATGTGACCAATTTGCAAGAGAAAATTGAAAATACAAACAAGTAATGTTATATAAGCTTAATATAATCTTAATAAATCTTATTAATAAAATATTTAATTACAAATTATACTATTTTTAATCTTTATACTACTCTAATCATTGAATAAAGATTTTTGATTTATTTTTGTTCTCTTGCAAAATACAGTAGATTTCGCTTATAGAGAACTTGCTTAAAGAGAATAAAATCGGTTAAAAAGAACTAATAATTTTAAAATTTAATATTTTTTAAAAATTATCCTTATAAAAAAGTTAAAGATATATCTGTTAAAGAGAAATATCGGTTATAGAGAACATTTTATCAAGTCCCAAAAATATTCTCTTTAAGCGGTATCTAATGTATAAGATATTGATTGAGTTCATTAATGTCTGTAAAAATAAAGGATTCGTCCCTCAGTCTCCAAAGAAACGAATCAGTTATTTTTTACTCTAAGAAAACAGTAATAAACAGGTTTACCAAAACTAAATATTGTTTGAGGAACCTGTTTAGACTAATCTCAAGAGTATAATTTCGAAAACCACTTAGTCAACAAATAAATACAAGATAAGATAATTTAAAGAATAAGATAAAGTTTTAAAATAATATCAATTAAAATATTATTCATCAATTTGGTAGGAGAGACACAATTTCAAATCAACATACAACATTCTAACACAAAACATCAAACATTCAAATTTTTCCTCACAAACATAAAATATATTATTTTTCTGAAAATGAAACATTATGCAACTGATAAAAATGTATTATAAAATAATTAAAAGGTTACAAACATTCTGACTAAATTACTTTTTTATTTGATAATTTCTTAATTAGTGCAATTCGGCACATTCAAACTGTCGAATAACCTGCAAGCATTTATGAAATTTGACATTGCTTATAATAAAAATAATTCTTTCACTAGTATTTTCGGTTAATGTTTAAAAAAATTCTTTCAGAAGCCTTAAATATTGTCCAGTATAATAGATGTAAGCGTGTTTTTTTACAAAAGCAGATTCATTTCTTAAAGCGCATCAAAAAACATTTCAAAGGCAAAAGATTAAATTTCAACAGAAAACTCTGTAATTTTGATAAATAATGATAAATTCAAAAAAGATGGTACAGGGTGGTCCATTATCACTGAGCTTTTTGAGATAGTCTTTTTTATTGAGGGGAAGGTGATAAAATTAAAAATATCTTCTTATTAGTTGTAGTTTTAAAAACAAACTGGAGCCCCCTCAGAAGCAAGCGTTAAGTGAATTATTTTAAAGTTATTAGAAACCGCAAATGCAAGCACAGATGTTAGCAAAGGAAAGGAACGAGGAAAAACAGTTAGAACAAGTGAAAACATCGAAAAATTTCGAGAACACTTCCTCCATAAGCTATCAACTTCAACAAGAAGAACATTTCAAGAGCTCAGCATAACTCGCACTACCTTACAAAGAATTTTAAAAGAAGATTGAAGGATGAAGCCGTATAAAATTCAGATTTGTCAACCACTCAAGGAGCAAGATTGTGTTTGACGATTAGAGTTTGCAAATGACCCAACAGGGAGGAGCTTTTTGAAAAATTTACAATAAGAGAACTACATTTTCGAAAAATTTGATTTAAACTATTTTAAAAAGAGCGAATTTTGCAGTTTAAGATATAAGATTTTCGAAATGCCCTCCATCAGACAAAACCACGTCTCGTAATCGATTTTCAAACCCTGCACAAACTGCCTTAAAAGAGGAAATCGGAATTCCTTTGAGACACTTCGATATTGCTTCCTTTAGGTTCGAAAAAGTTCTTGGAGCATTTCTAAACATATTATCCTTTAAGAAACCCAATAGAAAAACGTCCCAGGGGTTGAGATCGGATGAATAGGGAGGCCATTTTATCCCACCATCTCCTAATCTTTTCGCATCCAGGGCAATAATCCTTGTTCCAAAATGCTCCGATATAAAATCGAATACGTCGTGTGTCATATGTGGTCTCGTGCCATCATGCTGAAACCAAAACTTGTCAACATTGCGAAAAGTTACACTTTGATTAGCTAAGATATCATGCAAATTTTCAGCCTAATTAGATTAATGACGACTTCCGAATTCGCAGTTGAATATTAAATATTAAACATAGTGTTAGGAAGAATATAAGTATTATAAATTATTATTATCAAATTATTGTTTAGAATTATCATTCAAATCTTTATTAATTTATTTAAAATTAATTAAATATGGTTCCAATTATTTCGTAATTATTTCTCACATGTTTTATGTTTTTGTTTTAATCAGAATAAATTTTTGGTAACAAGTTTGAATTCGTATTATTAATTCAATTTAGATATCGACTAACACATAGGTTTAATTAAATTCATTAAAAAGTTTAATCTTAAAAAGTTACGAGTTATGACTTGAAGATTGAAGAAGTTTTAATACAAATGTTGAATGGCTAAAGCCATTGAAATCGAGGGGGATGTGAGGAATATTTTGAATGTTTGATGTTTTTTGTTTGAAGGTGTGTGTTGATTTGGAAATGTATCTCTCCTACCTAGATGGATGATTAATATTTGAATTCTTATTATCTAAAAATAAGTAAAGTTTAAATTTATTTTTAATTTCAAATAATTTTAAAATTTTAAATAAGTTAATTAGTTTTTACAATTTTTAATAAATAAATCAAAATATTATTTTTTAAATAATTAATAATTATTTTAATTATTATCTAATAAGTTTTGAGTAAATATTTTATTAACATATTTATTTCTCCATTTGCTAAAAAAATAATAGGAATTAATTCCTTAATCAATTTAGTTTAGAAGGCAATCGTACGAAAGCTTTGACAAAGATTGTCTTAAGGACATTGTTGTTTAAATAAAAATATGAAAAGTCAAATTAGTGTTCTTTAGACAAATAATATAATAAAAAGTTAAATCGATTTTTAACAAAAAATATTTCAAGCATTATAAAAGTTCAACTACATCTTATCAAGATCATTATTGAAACTATTAATAAATTCTGATTAAATTCTTAGCGTCAGATGAGACCAAATTGTCAATCATTTACAGAGTTATATTTTACTAAATAACATAGACAGTGATTATTATTACACTTATTATTTAAGCGACTGATTTCATTCAATTTGATTTGAAACACATATTTTTCTTTCCCAGTTTCAAATTTAATCGATTTGAAATAAAATAAACAATGATAAAACTACATTTGGTGGATGTTGTTTATTTTCATTTGATGGTAAATTATTTGATGACATTTGAATTGTTTTAGATTTCAATGAATTCATATATATAAATATATATTGATTAATTATTTTAATTATTTAATTCAATTACTTGTGTAATAATTTATTTGATTTAATTTATTTAAATTACTTTATTTTAATTTAATAATTTTATATAATTAATATTTTAATTTGTTTGCTTTATTTATATTTACTTTTAATTTAATACTGTATTTATTTTTTTTAATTCTTTTACTTATTTAATTTAATTTTACTTAATTTTATTTATATAATATTTTAATTTAATTTGGGCTCAAGTAAGGGTCAAAGATAATCACAATGCGAGCAACCATTTTACATCAAATCTTCCACATCTTATACCTTTACAGTATTCATAAAGCAGTGGCGTAGCGAGGGGGGGGC
>MQRK01014157.1:0-15380 GCA_001938485.1 Girardia tigrina | reverse complement strand
ATATATATATATATAATGAAAATATAATTTGATTAAACCTTTTTTTATATAATTATTGGACATGTTCCAATGTTTACATACATCATCATCAGCAATTTTCGGATATTTAGTATATGAATGTTGAATTATTTGCCAATATAGCAGTTTTGAACTTTTACAAGGTGGAAAATTTATTATCAATATTTTAAAGTTAAAAAAATTTATTCTACTTATTATTAGACTTCTCAACATACTAAAAATAATTGACCATTCTCAAGACACTATTTCGGGACGAAACGCAGTTACTATACACGCTGACAATCTTATTTACAAACTAGTTCATCATTTTATTCCACACTGGCTATTTAAAATTTAAAATCTCCCCACATCATTCGTTTTTTTTAATCAACCACAAAACCAATACAACACTCAAGCTATCTCAAACAATTAAACAAAGCAAACACGTTAATCAATAAATTAATAACAATAAGAATGAAGTTAAAAGTTGAAACCACATAGTATTCAAAATATTTAAAGATAAAAAGGAGTAATAAATAATAAATAAACAATGACTCAAGAATTTAGGGAGAATGAACTCGATGTAAGGTATTTAGAAGGGCTACGAAGATGAACAATTCAGATTCAAAATATACATGGAGGTAAGGATCATGCATTATTTAAAATTATGCTTACTTTATTGTATATTTTATGTACACAAGACACTGGAAAAGAATGGGAATTCAATAAAAGAAATTTCAAAAGAATTGATGGGTGGACAGCTCTACCCCAGGACTACTCGCAGCTTTGTGACGGGAAGATGGCATTAAATCCGTTGGAAATACGATATTATTTACAAAATTAGTCACTTTAGGGTTCCTAAGTTATTCTACATGAGTTGGGATTCAATATACTAAATCTGGACTCATGGAAAAATGGAACATGAGGTGGAACAGCCAATTTCCCGACTGAGCCCCCAAAAATGTCGTGTTCCCTCTCGACAAAATTTTTGTTAGCTCAGAGCCCCCATCCGTTTTTCAGAGTTAAACGGCAACTCTATCACGCAATTTACGCTCCAGTATCTTAACATTACACTCATGGGGAACAGACGCGTCTCCTCCACGCACATCAACAAGTTGTGTGTGCTTCGGAGCGCCTTCGGGTTCTCTACCAGTATCGAGTACTGCCCGACTGTTAGCTCAGTTCCTGAGGGTGTAGATATTGTTTCCTTCTGTGGTCGTAAATGGTACTCGAGAATTATTATTTAGGTTATATAGAACGAAGAGAGCCCCAAGGAGATAAACATCGGTCAATATGCGTGCCCCTCACAACTATTTACTATCGCCAACTTTATCATTACGATTAAGTTTTATTTATATCTACGTCACGAAGTACTTTATATCATTTAATACTTTTACATTATTTACAGACATTATTAATTATCGATTTTTTACCTATTTATAACCTGTGCATGGGTCTCTCTCTCACCAAACGACCTCTCCTTCAAACGTCACCCTTCTTCCTTGTGCCCTAACTCGCGTAACACCCTCATTAGCCGATGAACGCTTCCTCATTTTCATACAGTAATGTAATTAATTGTAATTAACTAATTGTAAAAGTAGTCTAAGTAATAAAATTAGTTGATAAAATTTTGAAAGAAAATTAAAACGAATACGCCAATACTCCGCTAAAATGTATTAAGGAATATAATTAAATAACCACAACGATCAATGAATAACGCAATTATATCAAATAATAAGTCATAAATAAATAAATAATTATAAATCAAAAATCAAAGAAAACCCCTTGTCGATTTATTATTAAATTATTAAATTATATTATTATATTATTTATTAGTATTATTTATTATTATTATTTATTATTATTATTTATTATTAAACTTGTCGATTAATTATCAGTAGCACGCCAAAATTATAGTTTTAGACCTCCAAATTAATGCAATAATAATGTGCAAAATAGTTGCGAAAATGATTTTCTTTAAAATGGTTCTTTCAAAACGATTCTCGTAATACTGATTACTGTAAGTTGCAAGTTACGATTTGTAACTGTTAATTTTGCGAAGTCGTAATTGGTGTGCGCGATTTGTAAAATTTGCTGTGATTTATAATTTTTGCAATTTGTTGTTTTGTGTGTTAAGTGGCTGGCAAACTGTTGTATTTATAGTGCAGCGTCCGAAGCCCCCAGGCACGCAAGCACACCCGGCACATCTTTACTGATGTCTCGCAGAACACCACCCGACTCAAGGACACCGATGCCACCTGTCCGTCGGTGCATGCACGCCAATCGGGATTCTCGGACATGCGAGCCGCCACAGTTTTGATACCCGCGACAGAACATCACCCACTCATCTGCAATGCATTTAGCAGATATGATCGCCTATCGGTAAGTGTTTGTCCTTATTATTAAAATTGATAAACAGTTGTTTATCTGTTTCTAGTGCAACACCATCTGCAATCGAACGGTGATTGTAGGGTAATGTCAATTTTTTCCGAAGAATTTTGACAGGATGTCTGTTTATTCGCTGGGAACCTATTGCAGAGCTGCGGATTTTCATGATTCGCTCTGAATCATACTGGTAAGTTAATTAATTAATTAAGGATTTTCTCGTTTTAATTATGTTTTTCTTTAAAGGTTCGCGGCTTCCAAGGGGTCTAGGTGAGAAAGTGGACTCGGGCTCCGTTCGACATGAGATCCCTGGGCAGCTGTAGTTCACGGGATTGATTGTTGAATGTGGTTTATTTAAATATATTGGGGAATAGTCGAGTTGGACTACTCCCCTATTCTTTGGTGCTCAAGTGAAGTCGTGGATCAGTCGTAACAAAATCCACCTGTCTCGATTTTACAATCACTCATTGTAGCCTTAAAGAGAACCGTGACTCGTCCTCTTGCGACATTTTTATACGGCATTATACGTCGATCATTATTGTTATAACAACGATATTTTTATTTATTTAATGGTTAATTATGTCGTGATTAAAATAAGAGTCGCAGGTCTCTAAAACAATTCTGGCGCCAGGATTACATTCGAAATCAATCCAAACCAATAATTCCCAAAACATTGAGCCAATATAATCGTTTACAAAATAGTAGGAGAAATTAATTAAGAAAATGGTTAAATTACAAGTTTCAAATTTATTACAATCAAAATTTTAGTGCTTGAATTCATTAAATAAAATATAAAACACTAATTAGTCAAATGTATCAAAAGTATTAATTTCCAAATAAGATTTTACTTTTAATTAAAGCAGATAATTAATCGAAACAATCAAATGAAATTAATTATAAATTTTTACTTCTAATGTCAATTACGAATATTTACATAAATATTATCATGATGATATCTATACACACGCTCCATACGGGTATCCAATTGATCGTTGATATTTACACCATAAATATTATTATATAAAATCTATTGTTACGAAGCCCCAAACAATAATAAAACTTTTACCATAACATTTCATAAAGTTTATAAGGAAAATTATAAAGTGAGATTACATATTGCGACTCAACCCGTCGTGTTATTACGTGAAGAGGAACGGTAGAGAATGGAACGTGTAGAGAACGGTAATAGAGGCCGCAATCACAGACTCTCACTGTCGTCCATACGATCATTTATATATCAACGAGCTCCACTTCATATTTTTCTTTTACACGCTTTTCGTCCACTATAGACGATGGCTTAATCTTCTTGACCCCTCCCATTCAGGGTCTTTGCTTCCTATTTTCTCATCGATCCTCAGGATCCTCACACTCCAGTCTTTCCTTCTAAACCGCCTCTCATCGGTTGACCCCCTTATCCTTGAACCGCAACGGATACTGCACTTATCCGCACCTCCTCATGTTTGTGACCCCACGAACATTGTAACAAAATAAAATATTAAAAAAAATACAAAATCAAAAAGATAGACAAAATAAATAAAATAAAGATGTATTAATTCAGATAAATACAGTAAATGAAGAGCAAAAATTAATAATATACCAGTTCACAAAAATCATATAACGCGTAATATTATTAAAAATCAATAATCATAATAACCAAGTAGGGCAATCATTGGGTTATACCTTTGAATAAAATAACTGGACCGTTTTAGAGTTGCGCGTAATAAATAATACTAGTCGTCTTTCATCAATTTATTTTTCTCGACCTGATCAATGATTTTGAACACTATTTAAATTTAATCTTAATCGTCGAATTGCATTTTATACTTTGTGTGTTGACTACGATTTTTATTTTTAACACTTGCTGATATCAAAATCGTTGTCTGTACAATCAACCTGTATGTGAAGCTACTTTATCAAACTTTAACTTTAATTAACTTTAATTTTTAATTTGATTTCATCTTTATCTTTAATTTTACTCTAATAAACAAAATAAAATTACATTAAATTTACTCGCCTCAATAATAGGAAATTAGTTATTGAAACAATAAGATTTCGTGTTCGAGAATGATTGAAAATTCATCGTATTGTATCTATTATTCTTGCATTTAATGCTGTTAATTCTTGGTTTGCAAAATCGTAGCACCAAGATACTTCTCTGATTAAAACACTTTCGTGGACGTAAACCCAAATTCACCTCGGTTAAATATCATTATTTTCATATTCTTTAAACTTTTTTACATTTCGACTTTCCTTCAATTCAAATGTTACTCGAACCATTTAATTCAATTATTTCAATTATAATTTTATCTCGAATTGATTAAGCAAATGATTAACAATCAAGCAGGCCGTTTGTAAAGGAACTTTAAACAACTACAACTATAAATATTTTATAAATTCCTAAAATTACACCCGTCTACTGCGTCGGTAACTTCACTCGCTACCTCGAAGCCTCCAGAATCGGTCCTTGTCAAATCAGTCGAATTATCCTCGGACTATCCCCATGTTCGATTTAGCATAACTTAAATCATCGCGTCCAAACTTTGCAGACTCGCTAAGCATCTAACTTTACAGACATTATCTACAATCCCAACATCACATAGCTACTCATAAACCAATCTTTATTTACAATATGTACAGGGACTACATCGCTTTCCTACATCGCGATCTTGTCCACTATCAACACAGTACCCTCACTTGCGCTACCTCCGTCTCTTTCCGTCACTACACGACTGACATTCGAATCGAGACCGCCTCCTGGAGGGTTTTCTCTTTTTACCTTGCCCTAGAATGGCAGTTTCGCAATAACTACTGAAGACAATGACCGATGCCGAGGCCCGAAGCAGTGGAGCCAACGACTGTCTCAACGGGTGAATAAAATAATTCAGATTAAATAATTAAAATTAAAATAATTTAAATTAAGATTAAAATAATTTGAAGTAAACGATTCAGAGCTAGGATTAAATTATCAAATATGAAAGAAGTATATAGTGTAGAATCAATATTAACAAAATACCAACTAAGAAAAAAATAACCGAAAAAATATATTCTGATTAATTCAAATAGTTATCATATCAAATAAAATAAACATTAACCAAATATAACGAAAAGGTATATAATAATAATAATCGGCAATTAAAAATAACCACGGCCGTACCTTTCGATTAGTAGTTTCAATTGACAATCTCGTTACAATATTGCAAATTAAAAATTGGGTTTTCAATATTTCTCTCGATTAACAATTTCGATTGACAATAATTAAAATTAGTTGTGTGCAGTTGAAAAAATTTTTAAATAAATTGTGTCGTAAAAGAGTGCGTCTTGTGTGCAATATATCGGATATTTATACCCGATTGGGTAATTGCGTTACCCGACATATTCGGGTATCCTGTGTAAAAGAATTTGAATCGTCTCATGACGGGATGCAAGAGAGAAGGGGGATTAAACGATTGCAGCTATCTGCAATGTTATATAAGACCGCAATCCTGTGTGTAGCACGGCAGGATGTGAGGAAGGGATGATTGCGCTTAGTCGCAATGTTTAAATTATCTCCTCATATCAGAATGTACCGAACGCCGGCGCGTGCACTGTAGGCACCCGCGCTGTTTATCACTGTGACCGGATTTGGTAATAAATAAATTAATTGAATACTTTGGTAAATTATTCTCTGATAATTTTTTATACAGGATGTGAGGGGGAAAAAATTATCTGCAATGTCTATCTCGTGGACGTGTTTGGAAAATCATGCAACGGTACTTTTAATTAATTAATTAAGATTTGTTAATTTTTCTAATTTTAAAGGGTTTCAAGAAACTTTCTAACGATCGGATTCAAAAATGGAAAGGGGGCGGGGTAGAACTCTGGGCATCCTTTTCTTACTCCTCGTTTAGCGTCCTCGGAACCGACTTACAAATAACAAGAATAGTCGAGTTTGACTATCCTCACAACTCTCAATAAAGGTTTTGGGCGTGCGGGACGTTGGTCAAGAAGAAGGGTTTCCTTCGGGTCTCTCTCCAATTGTTTATCGTAACAATATATATATATATATATATATATATATATATATTTGTATATAAATATAGTTTTATTTAACCGATGTCTTTTAGTTATTTTACTTATATATAATTAATAAATTTAATAAATTTATGTTATTAGTAACTTTTAAATCTTTGTAGAAAGGTAAATTTAATACAAAAACTTATTACAACTCCATTTTGCAATTAAATAGTAACATAATAAATTTATTAAAAATATAATAGTAATTTTCCCTTCTATAAAAGATAATAAAAATTAAATTTTTTATATTCATTCTTTATGCAGACGGAACTCTACTTTTCCAACAAAGTTTTAATTAAAAAATAATTTAAAAAACAATAAAATATAATTTATACTACATATAATTTATAAGTAGATCTTTTTCAATCAATATTGTTCTGGAATTCTGAATTTTCCGTGTTTTTCCGATTTTGGGGCCTTAAAAAGTTTTTTGATCAAATTTTCCCATAATCATTTATTTTCATCGAAAATGAGTAAATGTGCAATGTTTCGAGAAACTTGATTCAGAAAAAAGGAGAGATTTAAAATATAATAAATTTTAAAATTCAAATAATTGTAATTTAAATGATTAAATAATGAAAAAATAACTAAGTATTAGACAAAAGAATTATTTGTGTATTTAGCGTAAAAGATGTTTCTCAATTATTCACACTTTGGTTTTTTAATGCAGTGATATATCGCGGCCGCTCTTTATTTGTAACATTTTTGCGGACTCTGAGCCCCCAGACGTTTTGGAGTTAAATGAGAACTTTTACTATTATCTATTTACACTTTCCATTTTTACTCTGGTCAACCGGACGCGTCTCCTCCATGCATATCTGCGAGCAGTATGCACTTCAGAGCGCCATCCGGTTCTTTGACCGACATCGAGTTTGGTCCGGCTTGTAGCTCGAGTGCCTGAGGGCAATGTATATTATTTATACGGAGTTGTATTTAATCCACATTAACCACATTATACGACTACACGAATTCTACATTTGTATTGGTATACTTCGGAGTGACGGAAATCCTACAGAGATAGATGACGACCACCCAGCACATGTGCCAGGGTGATCCGAATCATCTCTATAAGGCCCTTCGACTTCCCTCATAGTTTGTTAATATTATTAATTAATATATTGCAATATAATTTGATTACTCAACCGTTATTACGCTACATTATCGTCGCTATTAACATTTGATTTTATTTATAGTTTTAGATAAAACGACCGCGACACAATGACCAGCATTAACAAGATTACCGTCAAAACTAGGGTTAGCGTTACCACGCACTAATTTATTTATATTACAGTTATGAGGCGTTGGATTATTAACTCGTTCGCAAGATTAATCATTATTGCGTAAATGTAACAATTGACGGGCGGACAATCTTATAGGGATTTAACACCTCTCGATAATTGGGTTGAATTATTCCTCATCGAAGCAAATTAAATACGGATGTGATAAATCCCTCAAAGCACCGCATAAAATTGAGTTAATCCTTATCAAAGCAAATTAACAACAAAAAATATTAAGTTGATTTAAATTAAATTAGAATCATTAGACCAAATTAACGAAAAATTAAATTAAATTAAATTAAACTAAAATCATTAGACTAAATTAACTAGAAGAAAAAATATTAAATTAAACTAAACTTAGACCAAATTAAGTATCGAACCCAAACCCAAGAATTCCAATTAATAAATTACGCATATTTTCGTGAGTTAAACAAATATTAAATGTAAGCCAGTCAACGCCGGACACTGCAACACAACTACATAACTACAAGTAAGATTACTAACCTCCATTTTTACAGTTCTCATTAATTCCAGCCGCGAGGTCGATACCATATACAATTTAATGGCTATTATAGTAGTGTCCCGTTAAAAGAAATTGTTACTGAGATCTATTACCGAAGAAAGCTATTAAATTGTAAAATCCTTTCTCCGAAATTGATCTAATGAACTATTAATTATAAAATCATTTACTCTGACATTTATCTAAATATTAACTATTAATTATAAAATCATTTAATCCGGAATTAATTTAAACAAAAATTTCTGACGTTAGGTGTCGATTAATTATTATTTTACATCTTGATCATATTTAATATTCTCACAAAAGATTTCTATTTACATGGAGAAGTACGACCTGGATCACGCATTAGAGTTCAAGGATCGTCCCTCCAGATCTCCAGAACACTGAAACGAACCACCATCGCAATCGCCAGTGACTAGTTATTTAGTTTCTGGAAAACTCTGTTTAATATTCACATAAGGAGGAATAAAATAAATTACAATTATCATGAATAAGCACAATGGATAATAAGATAAATAAAATGAAAGAAAATTGAAAAAGAATAATAAAGTAAAATAAAATTAGACTAATTTATAAGTGATAAAACAAAACACTACATCATTATATAATAAATTTATTTCAATTTATTTCAAACATACTCCAATCAATTATAAGCAATTATATATAAAAGCCAACCAACCATATATAAAATAATACCTGCAATAAAACTGTCACTATCAGAAAAGATATTTAATAAACTAAACGCTTTAATAGATACAGATGTATTTAAGATCAATAAGCTTGTTGCTATTCTACAAGTGGTGTTTGTGATTTTTGCGTGTGTTTGGATAAATACTGATCTTAAATTCTGCGATTAATACTAATTTCGTTTCAGTATTTATACTAAAATGTCAGCTGACAGTCGGTAAGCGGGAGTGACCGAGGCAGAGAAGCCTATTGATTTCTCTTTGTCCTTATTGTAAGGTATACTTATATTTTCTAACTTAATTTATTGATTTTTTTGTTCTTCAGGGTTGCCATGGAATTCACTGCCAGTGGTAAGTTATTAAATTATTACAATTATTTATTTTTCTACATAGTTGCAGGCACGATCATGTGGTTTGGTGATTCAGGATTATATATTCCCCAAACTAATTTTGATTTTGGAAAAAACGTAAGTTTTAATTAATTATTGTGGATATGTTTTTATTTTTTCTGCTTATTCTAAGGGTTGCACAAGGCTGGAGAACCAAGATATCGCTACGGAATGAATATTACTTATAATTTATTCTCATTTGTTGATCTTTCTGTAAGTTATTTGTTTATTCGAGGACTTTGGATTAATAATTTCTGTTTTCAGAGAATGATAAACTTACGGGAAGGTCTCAGAAAGGAAACTCCGGAATGATGTTTGCTCAGGGTTCGCTCTCTATTTGACAGACAGTCCATATTTCGTTGTAATAAATTTTCCGTTCAATCGGTTTTGTTCGTTTTTTTACTCCTTTATTATTTTGTTTTACTTTTATTTGTTATTCGTACTTGTTATTTTTTGACGGGGGTGGAATATGTTCATTGATATCACGATTGGTCGAGACTCAAAACAACAGAGATATAATTTCAAACGCAACATTTCTCCCTCCTCAGAAGAAATCTCGTCTCGAGATTTTACAAAGAACAGACATACACATTCAAAACATAATAAATAATAGGAGGGAACATACACTTCCGCTCATATGTTAAATTTTTTAAAACCTACGTAAATATAATAATTTACTTTTTATTCAAATACTTTAATCTATAAAATAATTATTACAGTATTGTAAGTAACTGAAAAAAATCAAAAAGTATTATATTTACTGAAACCTTTTGCGCAAATATCGTTCTGTATAAAATGGGTTATAAAATATAAAGATCATAAGAAATGAGCCACCTTTTAAATCTCCGTAAAAGTTTTTAAGAACAAACAAATTACAACATATATTTTATTAGATACAATATAAATTAAAACTAATAGTTTGTATGACTGCCTTTACTTATTTTAACGGCATTTAAACGTCGAGGAATCGATTTATAAAGTTTTTGTACTTTTTCATTAGGATATCGCATGACATCACTATGAAAAAATACTTAAAAAAATGTCTTTAGTTCATTTCTGATTTTATTTCTGACCATAAATTCTCAATAATATTGAGATCGGGAGAATTAGGTGACCAATCACACATATAATTGATTCCATTATTTTCTATCAAATTCAGTGTGCACTTAGACCTATGAGTTGGAGCACCATCTTGAACAAAATATCCCTGGTATCATATAAAGGAAAGTCCTCTTAAAATTTGTTTATACGCTAAACTATTGATATTATCTTGACATCTAATCTAGGAGCGAGTACCATCATATTTTATACAACCCCAAACCATTAGAGTCTCTGTATTATAATTAAATTGACGAGATATATTTCTCTCATTATATTTTGTCTCTGATTTTCTTCGGACATATACTCTATCATTATATTTAAAATTAATCGGACATATATTACCTGACCCTTGAAAACACAAAAAATTAATTAAATATAATAAATTAATAAACAAACCCCTGGTGACTCAAAAACAGTCAAAGACTTTCATGAATAATCATGAATAATCAAGTCATATGATTTCTTGTCAGCAATGTTAACCCCAACCCACTTAGAGGGTAACTAGAAACCACCAATAGCAGGAACATGTGAAGGCTTGTGATTGGCCGATGGAAGTATTACAGGAGAGACAAACACATATTCAAGGAATTATAAATATATCACATTTTTTTCATTGCAAACAGAACATTTAAAAAAAACAGAACGCTTAACAAAATCTCATCAGAACGTGGAGAAAAAATCGAATACATCGAGAAGAAAGAATTGCAATCACAACTACAACACTTCGATAAAGAATATTACCGGCATCCGCGATTCGAAGTCCGAAGAAGCAAAACCGATAGTCATTATTCGAACCTTTTCAAGAGACGCGAAGTTTTCCCAATCAGTTGTTGGCGAAGAGGATTTCAGAATATTAACCGCACATTCCGACAGACGCCGAAGAATTCAAGCGATATAATGTAGTTATTTCAGTCTTATATTTATTTTATGCGTAGTTTATTTTGATATTTAATACATTTTATAAATCTATTTTATTTTATTTGTCGATTTTAATAATTTGTCTTATAGTATATTTACTTATTTTTACTATAGCAAGTCGTTCAGTTTCCGTCTTTTCCCCTTCCTTGCCTGTATGAATAATTCGGTTAATATTGAATTAGAACCGGTTCCCAAAGTCATATTTAGAAGATTCCAGACAGATCATCGATAGCCGATCACTTCATTATTAGAAGTCGAGATCCCTGTTATGACCGATAAAGAAACGTTTTACGCAAACCCGAGTAATAACCCGTTTTTGTTATTAGATCATGGAGTGATCATCAGAGAGATAAGGAGAGAACTCCGCAGGCTTCGTCCCGAATGTAGAATAGAGAATGAAGTGAGAATCAATTAGAGTCAGGAATGTTAGACTACCATAGGTGATTGTATATATTCCACATTAAAATAGTCAGGCGATCAACATCCATTGTAAATATTCTTATGGTAACAGTCGACCAACTCGAGTGGCTAGAAGGATAAGATAATCAAAGGATTACAGGAATGTGATGCGCCCGTTGTAGATAGAACGACCTAAGTAGTCGAATGTGATCAGTGAAGTCAGGATAAAATTGTAAGGGTAGTGCATGATTGCGCTGTATTGTTTGATCAAGGATTTTAGAATACTTGTAATTGCTGACTTATTTTACTTTGAAACTGATATTTTCACACCATTTCGATATTATAAACTTTTTTAAATAATTATGTAACATTATTTTTATCAATTATTTAGAACACAAGTTCGACGTTATAAATTTATATAAATAATTATTTATTATTATTTTAACAATTATTTAGATTCTAAATAAATTCTAAATTTAAATAGGTTCAAAATTTTAGAACACAATTTCCATATTATGCATTTATACAATGTTATTTTTTTCAATTATTTAGAACACAATGTCGATATTTTGAACTTTGTAACTAATTATGTATTATTATTTTTTACCAATTATTTATGGAGTATATTATTTTAACAGCATGGAATTTTATAAATGATCATGTTGTACCTATGAGTGTAATATTCAGTACGTAATTTTGATACAATTTTTTCTTTTACCATGTAATCGTATCTTACCAATTACTTAAGGAATATAATATTTTGTGTTTTAATCATATAATCGTATTCCATTAATTTCTTAAGAACTACAATATTTTGTATTATGGAATTCTAATCGTACTAATGTCAAAAAAGTTTGTAAATAATGAAAACTTAATATGCTTAATATGGTTTATCAATTTATCAATTGGTGAGGTTCTGATAAAGAATTTTATTTATTTATTTGTCAGTTAAGTAGTTTAGGACATTTTAATAGAATAGAAAATACAACGGAATTGAAGTTCTGACACAGTTTTTTATATAAAATCTGTATATAATATGACGAGAAGCACACGAAAATTAAGGACGATTAACACGAGTAGTTTAATACATGCATGAGAGAGAGCCGCACCGAGATTCCAAATACATTGCTTGAGAATTACAAACTGCAGAAATATGTCAATCAGTATCACATCATCGTCGAACGACGCTGTTCCGGCTGGGGGGCCATTCACCCGTCCTGGTCTTCAGAATCTGACGGGGTGAGGGAGACACGTCCGGCCGTCCGACATAGTTAGAATGGGTTGAGTTTAAACCAATTAAAAACCTCTGGGGGCTCTGAGCAACCAAGAATGTTCAGAACAATTGACGGTCGTGACAAATCCGTATTTTTTCAGAATTCGTTTGGCTGTACTTATTGATACATAAACCATCTTCTTTTAGATCTTTGGCTGTCATAAATTGATTTTTTCTTGAAATTATTCATAAACATCTCTCTTTCCGAATTGAAACTTGTGGGTTGAGACCATATTTAGGTTTATCAATGACATTATTAGTATCAAAATATTTTTGCTAAATATTTTGAATGGCTTTTCTAGATACATTTGTCGATTTTGAAACTGATCTTTGAGATAATCCTTCGATCAATTTATGAATAATACTCCAATGTTTTTCAATACAAATTTTAGGCATTAATCTAAAAAAGAATTTTTAATACTTATTATAAGGAAAAATACATAAAATAATTGTTAAAAAATTAAAATTAAATAGATATTTAAAAGTGACTCATTATATATGACCTTCAAAATACAAACAATAATGCAAAGAAAAATCAATTAGTTAAAACATAAATATATATAATAAATATTATTTTGAAAACACGAAATTCAAAAAATAAACTTTAACATTATACCTTATTTTAGTTCTGTAACATTGATAGAGATGACATAATTTACAATTTAATAAAATTTACAATGTGGATGTGTACTGCAGAGGTTTTTACATTAAACAAGATCATACATACCCACACAAAGATACACATAGGATAAAGTCGTTATACATTTAATTTTTTATGTTTAATTGTCACATCAATATATACAGTAATTAATCATTTATGTTTGTTAAGAAAACTCACACATTTGACAGAGCATTTATTACATTTACATATTTGATCATCTCTATGATGATCAATAGTATTGCTTTCACTTAAATCCATCATTCAATTTTTAATACTCCTTACAATCTGAACTAACTTGAAGAAAATTATTTTGTTTAAAATATTTAATTTAAATTTTATTGGCTAAAATAAAATTACTTTTTATAATTATTTTTAAACATTAATTGGATTTTAATTATTTAAAAATAACAAAAATAAAATCAATAAAATTATTTAATATTTACAATAATAAAAATTAAAATTTGTATAATAAATCTAAATTTGAAAAAATTAGTTTCAGATTAGAAGAATTAAAATATTAATAATCCATCTGATTAGGAGAGACACAATCCCAAATCAACACACAACATTTAAACATACAAACACTAAACAAAAATATCAACACACCTCACAATTTTTTTTTCCAAATGTTAATTGTTGTTTTTTTCACCTCACAATGTTAATTGTTACACGAATGTTCCGATCAAGTTCGACCGGTGCCAGAATCGTGGAGTTATAAGAACCTCATTCTCGATTCATAGAGTTTCTTCATGCTCTGATTTATTAGTTGTCAGTTGTTCGTAGATCTTTTTTGGGAGATTTATTAATTTCGTTTGGATCAATCCTCTAGTTACTGCATTTCTTTATTCGTCACGGGTTTCTTTTGTAATTCGGTATCAATTTCTTTTTCGGTTTTTCATTTTCTTTTTCATTTTCTGATTTGAATTCTTTTTTCTTCTGGAAATTTGGATCAGTTTTCACACTTTTTATGACAACTGGACCGGCGGAGGAGGCTAAAACAATAAACTCAGTAATAAAATTACTTGATTTTGTCGTCTTTCTACTCCTCTTAATATCATGATAAAACCTCATTATCAAATAACGATTTGTTCCACGATTACTATTTCTCCAACATCTCATTGCCTTTTGTCATAACTTTTATTTATTGGGGAATTATTGTAAAGGGTGAACCCATGGTAGCCTTGTTTATTTTTTGGGTAATTAAAATTTTTCCTTTCGTATTCTCTTGTCGCCTTCTTCTACATCTCGAACTTTGTGATTTCTTTTATTTGTTGCATAGGTATTTATGCTTTAATAGTTTTATTTGTTCTTTTATTTTGTTAGTACACTCTTTATTTATTTCACCTTTTATACATCGGGAATTTCGTTTTAACCTTTATTTTATTCTCTCACTACTCTAAATTTTTACACAAAAGAAATTTCACTTAAAAGGATATCGGTTTTCACTTCCTTAAATTTTTATCACTTAGACTTTAATCTTATTACTCAATTCTCATTTATACTTTCCAATTTCACAATTGTGAAGGCAAATTAAAGTTTGATAACTTGAAATTGCCTTTACAATGGAATAAATAAAAATGATATGCTTTTATAAATTTTATTTTAAAATAATAAACGGAAGGAGGTATAACGAAGTTAAACGAAACGATCAAGGTTTCGTTTATAAAAAGGAAACGTGATTATAAGTAGGGGGAAAATGGGCATTCGACACACAACCCCCC
>MQRK01014009.1:0-10567 GCA_001938485.1 Girardia tigrina | reverse complement strand
GATTGCGAATTATTGATTAAAGAATTAAGAAAAGAGATTTACGATTAAAGATTTAAGAATTGTATTTTAAAAGTGAATAATTGAATTAAAGATAATTTTTAATAATTTAAAACCCAACAACTTCATATATTTCAACATCCAGATTATCTAATATCAGTTGTTCTAACCTTAATCAATTGGTTACATACCCAATAACTCTTCAGCGATTTGTGTATTCAAAAAGTAAATTATTTTATTTTTAAGCTCCTACGACTGATATCTTCCTGTTTCAGGATTTTATATCCCTTCGTTTTTTTAATTCCTTCCGTTTATGTTAATATTCTTCAATATAATTTAATTATATGTAATTTAATTATTTATTTATTTATTCTGATATTAAAATGAACTTATTGATTGTTTTATACGAACGTTATCTGTAAGCTCATTTTAATACTCACCTTGTCCTGACTTTTCAACCATTTATTGCCTAGAAATGCAATTAATTTAAAAGAAGTGCTCACTTAACGAGTTTTGAAATCTCTTATTAATGCAGCCAAGCAATTTCTACAAAGGTAGATGTTTATAATTCTATTAATCCTAGTTTCAAATACTCCAAAAGGGAGATCACTTAAATACAGACTAATCTTCGAAATTTTGTTTTTCGTGCATTACATTGCTGTGCTTTATTTGAAATTGGTGACTTTACAAAATTTGAGGAGTTATAACACTTTCTTCTTTAACTCCTTAAAATTTTTTTCTTTCGTTCCACGCATTAAAATTTCATTATTGTAGTATTTTTCTAAACATAATTACGCTTTTGATTACTAAAGCTTTTCGATCATTAAACTGTATTCAATTCACATAATTTAATGTTAAAATAACTTAATCCCTTAAAATAATCAAAGTAAATCAATTTTAGTCTCTTCAAATAATAAGAATTTGTTGTTGTCTGTCTAAAACAATAGCCTTTTAAAGTAAATTTTCCGTTTAATTAAATTCTACTTAGGTGTAATGACTTTGTAATCAGAATATTTTTTTTCATTTTACTTTAACCTTTTTGCGCGTAAGGGGTCATATGTGTCCCATTCGATATTAAAAACTCTTAAAGTAGGATATAAAGATATCCTACGCGTTCACTATTTATCCATGCTTTACATTACTTTCTATAAATAAATAAATATATAATTTGATTAAAGCTTTTTTATATAATTATTGGACATGTTTCGATGTTTACATACATCATCATCAGCAATTTTTGGATGTTTAGTATATGAATATTGAATTGTTTGAACAATGTTTGTTTGAATGAATTGTTTGAATTGTCAGATTCGCTTGAATGTCACTGCCTTTTATTTCCATTTTTTCTACACTTTCTTTCTAAATTAAATAAAAAATCTTATCGATATTAAGGTAATTTCTTAGTCATGAACATTAGATAAGATAAGATGAAATGTTGTCTTTATTATATAATTTTATAATATTTGCGACATTTTTTTCCTATAATTTACGAGACTTTTTTCTTTTTTATCTATGATTATTAAAGCATCTTTTCCATATATTAATGATTTTCAATGTTTCTTTAATGTCTACATACTCCTTAGTGTTTGTTTTGTTTATTATTCTTATTATATAACTATTACGACTATTATTATTCACTTACATCTTCGTCTTCTTCCACATTTTCTACAATGACTATTTCTTCTTCTGTAAATAAATTTTTATAATTTTTTTTCAGTGCGATCATAATAAATATAATCATACTTTTTCTTGCGCCAACGCTTGAGAATTTCATCTTTATATTTCTCTGTATAACCAATAAATAAATCACTGAAAATATATGATTTATCTCGTTTACAGAGCTCGAAAAAGATTAAACCGTTTGAGTTGTTCCTAATGGAATGTTTATCCAATCCGTAAAATGTTTGTGAAATGTATATTTTATTTCAATTATTATGACGACCGCGAGTGAAATACGATTTCATTATTTTCTGATCATTCAGATTCACTACGTCATCGAAAATAATCAATTTTTTCATATCTTTCGGCAGCAAGTCACATGGAACTATTTTGTCGGGATTGGATATCGCCTTATCAGGATCTCTAATCAAATATTTACTATGATCAATATTCAATTTATTATTGATATATCACTTATAAGCATAAACCAAATATTCCGGTGGCGAAGTATAATCTTTATAATTATTGTTTCCGAGTTCTTTTTTGATTATTTCCAACAAATATTTTTGTTTATCAAAAATTTCCCGAATACCTAATTTGGTCAGCGAAAAACCGTCTTCGAATTTGAAACCATTGAAAATTACTCACAATTTCGGCTGATCTATTGTCGTTGAATAAAAAATCAGATTATTAAAATCCAAAAAACCGTCTTCCAATAACATTTTCGACAGCAAAACATTTTTTCCGCAACCAGATTTTCCAACAATCAATATGCGGAAATTTTTCTGGAATAATTTATTATTAAATTTCGACTCGTACGTGTTGAAAATATTCAATCGCTCCTTCATTTTCCTTTTTATAAACTTTTTTCTTTATTAATAATATGAGTTTGAAAAATAAAAAAAAAGAATTTCTCTAATATTAGAAATACGATTTTTTTCACACGCTAAAACAATAGAATACTTTCAAATTGGCAAATAAATATTTTTATTTGAATATTGGTGGAAAAAATACAATTATTCACATTTAAAAGTACAAATTCATCATAAAATAAACCGTGAAAATAATCCTAAACATAACAAAAAATATGAATACAAATTGATATTGCGAACAAACATATTATCATTGAAAATTTATTTAGAAAGAAATAGACATAAACAAAATAATCATTATCATTTTATATTTTTTATTTTATTTTTTATATTTTTTTTATTAATAATATTTAATGAATTTCGAAAATATTCAAAAAAAGGTGAAAAATCAATTGATTTTGATAGAATTTTTTGAAGGGTTTATTATACACCCCTACTTCTATACTACTACTAGGTTTACAAAACTTTATCAGGAGTGCTTCAGTAATTGTCATTTCATAATTGTGATCAAAGTTATTAATTCAAAAATTACTAATTCAACAAAGCACTAGCAGCCCTCCGATAGGCCTCGTACGAGGTTGTCAGATTTCTGCTTACTATGTCTCTACGGAACCCCAGTAAAAAACGACCAACTATGTTCGGATGTTCCTTGATTTAGCATTTCTTTAGCCGTTCTCGTGGACTGTAAACAGCCAGCGAAGGGACAGTTGAAATTTCCTTTTTCAGATAAATCCGTTAAACGGAAATTTAACACTTCTAAGGAGATCGTTTCCGAGAGATTCGTTGAAACATTCGTATCGACGGTTCGAAAAGAATAATGTTTGTAATTGTTGGATTGTCTTACTTCTTCCTGGTAACGCCGATCAGTTTTACCCCACTACACAAATTGCTCTTACAACAGTTCCCTGCTTTTCTTCTTTGATGCTTCTGTTGCGTTGGATTGGATTAATTTGCTTCTTTCGTGGGATCAGTCCTGTAGTTTCTGGTCAGCCACCCTATTGATGCATAGCTCCTGGAGCAGTACTGATATGGATAAGGTTTCTGCTTGTCCGGTGCCGTTTCATGATTCATTTGGATATGTCTATTGAGCTCCTTTTGTTTTGCAAAAGCCTTCTTGCAAAGCTTATAGTGACATTGAACCATTTTCATTCCCGGTTTGATTAGTTTCGGAAGATCTTCTACGATAGTCCTGTTGCAGATTAAATGATTGAGCCTGTCTCGCATTCGGAGTTGAGCTCCATCTGCTGACAGGCCGATAACAGAGTCAACAGAAGCGATCTCTCCGAACAGTTATTCCGCATCGATCCGTAGGCATTCTTCGAGTTTCTGTTTGCTTCTTCTCGCGATCTTTCTATTGCATTCCATTGTGCTTTTCAGAATTCTTTTTACACATAGCCGACTTTCTCCTATTGCTAAGGGGACGAGGAACAGAAGCAGTCTCTTGGCAACGATGTTCATTAGATGATCTAATCCGATACTGATCAAGTCCATTCTGATATGATCTTTCTTATCTACATTACGTGCTGTTCTTGTGCACGCGCTATGTAGGGCTTTAAGTTTTCTGATCAGGCTCTCGTTTGTACGCCAGTTCTCTGAGCCATAGTATACGATAGGAAATATATAGCTTTCAATTGGTACCTTTTTGCTTTTTAGGGTAAGGATATTACTTTTCATTGCCGGACCGAGTTCCCTTAGCCTGGTTCTCCCTAGCTTTATCCTTTCCTTGATGTCGTGTTCACAAGTACCTTTTGTGGTAAACTGGGAACCTAAATAGTTGAATTCGGTTACCAATTATATTTGCATGTCATTGACATTCGCGGATGTATATATCCTTTGTCCATTCAGATTCATAATCTTAGTTTTTGAGACATTGATATTCAGACCTATCTTAGTGAAAACATAACTTAAGATATGAAGATTGCTGACCATATTGTTGCTGATACATCGATGAGACAGAGATTTTCAGCGTAAGCCAAGTAATTGAGCTTAGTTGTCTCGACTTCATATTGGAGTCGTGCTCCACCCTTCATTCTATGGTCTACTGCTATTTTAAGTGCCATATCAAATAGGATATTGAATAAGATGGGACCCAAAACGCACTCTTGTCGTAGTCCTTTCGTCGTCTTAAACGTATTCTCACCAATAGAACCTTCAATGTGAAGGTTCAATGTGAAATAGTTTGATAAGTTCCGAAATCCTTTCATTGATTCCCAACTTTTCCAGTGCTGCCTACATAATTCTTCTGGGTAGACTATCGAACGCCTTTCTAGATCTATGGAAATGGCAAATATGTCATTGTCACAATATTGTGCTGATTCTTGTAATTTTCTGAGTATATCTATTGCATGACCGGTGCCTCTGCAATATGTCGGAAAGCGAACTGCCTGTCACTCAGACTGTTTTCAGGTATGGGAAAATTAGTAATTATTTACTAGTAAATATTAAATTACAAAATGGAGTTGTCATATGTTTTATATGAAAATTTCCATTTTTCAAAAGATTTAAATAGTTAATAATAACATAATAAATTGATTAAAAAATGTCATTGTATATTTCCCTTCTATAAAAGATAATAAAAAAATATGTTGGCCAAGTAGAATTCAGCCCTACACAAAGCATGGGTATAATTTTTTTTTGATTTACTAGGTCTTTGAACAAAAATTTTCTTTTTACAAAGAAATATTTTTAATGTCTTACAGTTTTTAAATTTATCACAATATCGTTACCTCAGTCCATCAAGGTTTTTTTACATTATATGATTTTTTCGAATTTCAGTTACTAGTAATTCTTTGCTTTAATTTATTATTGCTTTCATGTTCTTTCTTTGACCCAATTTTCAATAAAATTTTATCTTGATTGTTATGGTTATTCACAAATGAATGAAATTAAAAATACAATGATCAGTTTTATTAAACATTAAAATTGTTATTTTAGGAAAAATTGCAAAACGAATACAAATGTAAAGGAAGGAGAAGAGCTCGCATGTTTGAGCAAGCCAGATCTTTTAGAGAGTTAAGAACTCAAACTCATATGGAATAAATGAATATTGAAAATATTTAGTCTCTGTTTTCCATATAAATGATATTCATTGTTGAATAGTTTTGAATTTAGCGACATTGTAGATAGATGTAACCGAGATTTTACAATAATAATTGAGATTCTATAGTATTTATTTTATCTCATTGAAATATATAATAATTTTTAAATATTGCAATACTTTGCCCAAAGATTGCATTTAATTTAATCTAAGTAATTGATCTAGGGCAGTGGTTTCAAACCTTTTTGCTGTGCGGGCCACTTGATACAACAGAAATGCAACGGCGGGCCACAATGGAAATGTCACGTACATTATCAAACACAGAAAAAACTGTTTAACTAAGTATAAAAGAAAACATTTATTCAAAAAAAAACATTTATCCTAAAAGAAACCATGCTACAGTACTATAATAACACTAGCTGTTTATGCTTTTAGTGAAAATTTAGTCACTGTTATGTAAAATTACACTGTTTGTGGTTCTATTTAGATTTGTGAGACTTCTGACGAGGGCCGCACGATTTGCCTCTGAGGGCCGCAAGTGACCCGCGGGCTGCCACTTTGACACCTCTGATCTAGGGTATTCCTCGTCCATTTGAATAAAATTTATTTCAATCAGCTCATAATTACAATGTTAAGCGACTTTTTCTTATAAAACTATTTGTGTCTTATGAAGTTTACTTATACATGTTTAGAGTAAAATTATGTACTCTATTACAACAATATAATCATTTTTTATTTATTTATTCGTTTTCTCCTTTTTATTTTAATGTCTTTCATCATTTTAAAAATTATTTTTCACTTGTTATATGTTTTGGAACATCCTCAGAATTATTGTTAGAAGTAAATGCCGACATAAAATTTAAAATTTTATCATATTAAAACGTTTTCAAAAAAAGTGATCAACACTAATATTTCAACAAACTTATATTTTGAGAAACAATTTGTTTAAATTATCTTAAACCGGTATAAATAAAAATACTTAGGTATAATTAAAAATACTTAATATTTTATTTTATTTTCATTTTATAAATGTTACCTTTAATAAATTTTATTAATTTTAAATTACGCTAACATTATCTAATACTTTATCATTTCATGAAATTTTATTAATTTAAAAATCTCAATTGTCATTCTCTGACAATTACTTTTAATCAAATTTTATAATTTTGATTGCACGAACTTTAACAATTATTTATTAGTATCGTTAAATTTTAGTGATTTTAAAATTGCTTTTACAATCATCAAATAATTACATATTTTATAGGCTGCCTAACATTAAACCAGAAGAAATAACAAGTAATTTCATTCATAGAGATTTTTTCTGCAACCTCTCAAAGATAGACAAAATCAAGGTATTTAGAAAAGCAGATAAATTATTTGCTGGAATAACTCGGTCATTATAAATAAGAGACACTTTCTTTATAGTATCTTAATTACAGCATATGATAGATGTGCAAGACATGTGACAACATTTCAAATCAACTCACTTTTCATCAGGTAACTGAAGCTGTGAAGTTTGCCTAGAAATTGCATTTTCGTCATTTTCGGCAAGTTTATAGGCCCATAAATATTTTCTCTTAGGATGTAAGCCCTGGATATAAAGTATTTCTATAGAAAGTAACAGGGCTGCGGAGTCGGACTGAAATTGCCCGACTCCGACTCCTATATTTTTAAAATGTCCGACTCTAACTCCGACTCCGATTCCAACTTCGACTCAGCCTTCGACTCCGGCTTCGACTTCGATTCCTTTTTAGGTTAATTTATAATATTTGTTATTATTTTGGTCGGAGTTGAGTTACACGACTCCGACTCCGACTCCAACTCCGACTCCGACTCCGTAGCTCTGGAAAGCAATACAGTAAATGAACTTATGTTGAAAGAAGAGTCTCAGCTGAAAAGAGAAAAAGTTTAAGTAGGTCAAAGTTAAGAAAAACACTAATCTGCATTTGCATGGTGAGTTTCGTTATTGTTGTTGTGTGTGTTGATGTTATAATGATCATCATTGTTTTTGCTCTGTGTGTGTAGTTTCTAGATGTGGTGAATGTTGTTGTTGTGTGCGTTGGGAGAATGCAGCGGCTGTTTCCACCTACCTCATCTGCTGCTTTTACGAGGGGTGGATTCCGTTTTGGTTGGTGACGGACACACCCTGGAGAACACTTCTTTGCGTCAGCACCGAACTGACGGTGTAAATGCACACGTCGGTCATTTGTATATCGGTTTCGATGCAGGAAAAGGTACTGACACTTCTTTGCTGATTTGCGGAACCGACAGAGGAAATAATACAATGAGACATTCTCATTGATAGAATTGGCGGTGATGTTGTTGATATTCTGCCTCGATGTTGGGATGCTGATGTCCACCCATATGATTTTGTGAGCCCCGGGTCGCAATGTAGTTGAATGTTGTGGAGTCATCATGTGGTTCTTCATGTCGGCGGTGAAGGTTGACCAGACTCACTTGTAGCGCGGCGACCTGTTCTAAGAGTAATGTTAAATCTGTTGTATGGGGACCCTGTCGTGTGCTCGTGTTCGAAGAGTGGTGAGTATTGTAACATATTGAGAGCGAGGCGTTGATTGGAATTGCGATCAGTTAGGTTTAATTTAGTTTAAATAATTAATAATTTCTTAAGTGTAAAATTTGATATTTGGTGCCTTACAACTCTCAAATGACGTGAATGCATGTGTTTTGTTGTGAGTTTTGTTCGAAAAATTATGAACAATGAAATTTTATTTTATATTTGTACTCGATTTTATTCTTTTCTGGTGGAAAATGTATTTGGTATTTGTTTCAATATTTTGGTTTCAGTTAATTACGTTTTCGTTTTTTGTCTATTTATTATTTTTAATATTGTGTGCCCGTTGCCACACCACAAATCACAACAAGAAACAATCCCAAACAACCAATACAAAAAAAGAAGAACGAAAATCAAATTCTTGAATAAAAAAACGAAACTATTTAAAAAAACTATTCGAATAAAAATTCAATTAATTTATTGTATATATTAAAGAATTATTTATTGAAAATTAATTCAGAATTTGTTTAAATGTTTTTTTCGATAAAAAAATAAATATGTTGAGCGCGAAATTTTATCTTTTTTTGAATGAAATACTAAATTGTTGTCAGTACAGACGAAATTACTCTTTAATAGTGAAAATATTAAAGTGAGCATCACTGGTTTGAAGTGAGATAGGACAGCAATGTTCCGTGTTGCGGCCGACTTTATTCACGATTTTATCTGAAATATTGGCGAACTCTGCTAGTGGCAGGTTGTCCGAGGCTACCAATATTGTCCACTGAGTGTCCGGCAGTGCCTGCAAAAAAAATCTTAGCAATATTCGTTGGTCTCCATCGATGGTGATCAGAGCAGGTTGAGGCTGTTCAGGTCAGCAGCCATCTGACAGAATTGAATAGGCTTCAAGTCCCCCATGGGTTGAACTCTGAAATACTATTCGAAGGATTCCTCGCATGTTTGGGAATGTATATTCAGCTTTATCGTACGGCTGTTCGTGGGCCATGAGTGTTGGGCGCTCTTCGTGTATGATCCGCAACTGTTCCACTGGTAGTGCGGCCTTTAGCTGGTGAAATCGTGTGTGTTGTCCTCTCACCGACTGCAACCGGAAATCCATGAGGCCCAACAAATTTCGAGGCGAGCCATATGTAGTGTCCTACTTATGTCGTGAGTATTTTTATGCACGAATGTATTTTTTTATTTGCCTTTGTAGCATGCGACTTTTGTTATTTTTTATGTTTTTTTATTTTTGTGAGAAATATCATTCCTCAGTGGTATGCCGGTTTGTAAATTCGGGTTCATCCGACCACAAAATTTCTAATTCAGGTGGAGAGGTAAAAAAATCCTATTCCTGATATGAAAGAAGTTGCTAAATGTTTTACCGTTCTACTCATGTGGACAATTTTTTATATTTGCTCTCTGGTTTATTTTAAGTGTTATTTATTTTTTTTAAATCCCTTTTATTTGTTATATTTTTTGTATTGTGAGTGTTTATTATTTTTTATTATTTACATTTCTTTTTATGAAGTTAAAATGAATAAAATATTGCCTATGGCAATATTAAATTAAAAATTAAAAAAAAAACGATCAATAATTAAATTGATCTAATTGGCAAGCAAATATCAAATTGCAAAAATAATTGGTATTTGGCTGCGGTTTTGTGGTTTTTTTCAGTATCAACATTCGTGAATCAAATATCATCGTTTTGGAAAAACAAAATATATTAATACGTTGAGCGAGGAACTATTACTGTGTTAAAACCAAGATACAAAAAGGAAAAATATCTGAATTCAGAATCATTAAGATTAAGAATAATCCTAGCAATCAAACTATTCTCCCCAAAATCGGACTTTGAGTATCTCTCAAACAATTCTACCCAAAATTGAAGTAATCGACAGTACTTTAGTTTGTTTTTGTGACATACTCTTCTAAGTGACCTCATTTTTTTTTGTGATAAAATACGAAAACCTTCGTTTTACCATACTTTCCGTTGAATAGTTGTTAATATAATTATTGTTACTTAAGTCTGTTATATCTGAGTGATTTGATAACTAAATTGGACTGACACAAATTACGGACAAGTTGTCAGACCTGTTTAGCTTTATAATTTATTTTTACAAATTGGTGTCAGAAACAAACGAAACACGCCTTATAATCACACATACATTCATACACAACCATTACATTTCGCACTTACTATACCCACAACAAATTACAATCTCATTACACAATAAACAATGCTCAGGTCAAGGAAATACAAAAAAACAAATACAACAAACACAAAATCAAGCCCATACAAATCAAATAATCAAGAAACACCAAAACCACAAAACAAATTCAACATGTACAATGATACAAATAACAATTCAACATGCGAAAACACATTCACACAAAGAACCAATAAATACATACACATACCAGATTACTTCAATGACGACAACAACACCCCCATTACATGGTTCAACACAGCAGTCAATTTAGCACATTTAGAGA
>MQRK01013914.1:0-11770 GCA_001938485.1 Girardia tigrina | reverse complement strand
TGAAAATTTGGGGAAAATGCCATTTTTGAACCAAAAAGTTCTCTTTACCCGATTTTATTCTCTTTAAGCAAGTTCTCTATAAGCGAAATCTACTGTATATATATATATATATATATATATAAATCAATTTAATATGCAAAAATATCTATTTTACGTTAATTTGAATTTTTTCATATTAAATTGATATTTTTTCATAATATTAGTATTAGTATAGTATTAGCTACAGAGAACGTTTTTATGAAAGTGTATTTTTTAATCGTATAAGCTGCAGCAAGTATTAACCGCACCACCTGCGTTGATGTCATGTGATTTTAAAATCAGCAACCTATCATTAAAAAAACAAATGTCACAGTGACAATAACCATTTTGTTTTAATTGTTTGTATTGTTTACATTGTTTATTGCACTGTTTTTAAATCCGACTGGTCCGAAATACCGATCTATTCCTCTTGTTTGATTTTAATTTTTAATCCACACCCAATCACCGACATTAAATTTCCTCCTCCTTAAATCTCCTACCTCTGTTTCCGTTCATAAGATTTCCTATTTTTTCTTTTAATTCCTGTTTCCCATCACTTTAAAATTTATTTGGTTTCCACCAATGTTTGGGTTTCCGGCCAAGTATGACTTCTGCTGATGTAACTCCTGTTGTTGACTGCCTGGTACAATTCAAGATGAACTCTATTTCATGTAATAATTCTACCCAATTTCTGTGTTTCCCATTTTTCATTCTTATGCTTATTACATCTCGTGTCGTCATAAAATGTCGTTCTATTATTCCATTGCTATTATGGTGGTAAGGACTAGAGTAGATAATATTGATTTCAAATTTATTTGATAATTCTATAACATTTTTCGATTCAAAAGCTTTTCCTATATCCATAAGTATAAGTTGTGGAGGCCCATATTTCCATATCCATTTCTCTAATAATATTCGTCTCGTCCCTAGATCATCTTGGCTGGCATGGTCGCCAAGTTAGGAGAAGACCGAATACCATTTCCAAAGGATTTATTCAATACAAAAAATTCTGTTATTTTCCTCTGAATTTCATTCAAATTTAAAATAACTGCCAAACAAAATTCTTTAAATAATTTATTTAAACAAATTATGTAATTGAATATTTTTCTAAATTAATTCGATTTTTGTTAATTATAATCGAATTTGTTTTTGTAATTTACATTTTAATTAGTTAACGGTTGGTAATTATTTTTGGGAGAATCAACATACTCTGCACTATAGATTTCATCATATAATACATCATTCACAAGCAACCCTCAAGTGCCGTTGATTTGGAGGTCGTCCAACCCTCCAATAGGGAAACTGAAATTACCCTAAAGAAGGCTCATCAGCAAATAAGACATGATTCCATTGTTCACTTGTCCAATGTGCATAATTTCGGCAAAAGGTGATGCGATGACGAATATTCTTTTCTGAGAGCCGTGGCTACGTTGCTTAAAAACCAAATTCATTAGAAAGTCGTCATCGAATTGTTCTTTGATTCACCGGACTTTCCACAGGAAAATTTGCAGCAATATTAGACGCAGAGGATAGCGAATCAGTCCGACGAATAACCGCATCATCCCGCCTGTTTGTTACTCGAGGACGTCCACATCTTGATCGGCTGAGAAAACTGTCCATGTCACGAATTCGTATGAGAGTCTTGCTAACCACTGATTGAGAAATATGAAGATGTGAGGCAATTGGGAATGCTCTGCTCGTTGTAAAATGGAAATTAGAGCACGGACAGTTGGTAAAAGATCACTTTTCTTCCCCATTTTACACAACTAAGATTATGACTGCTATACTCGGAGAAATGAATAATATGTAGAATGAATGTATGTTATACGTTCATTCCTTAACCAATTATAAAATTTGAAATATTTGGAGTGCCATTATTAGATTAAATGATCTAGTTTTAGCTATAAGTTAAATTAATGAATTCCTGTTGTAGTATTCTATACTTTTGGCCAAGACTTTATGTATATATATATATATGGAATTCAGAAACCGATTTTTGAAGGTCTTTTACTCAATCAATTTTTTCCAACCTTTGCATACTTACTCATTTTCAATGACAATTAAAATTTTTAAAATTACAACTGTTGAGCATTTTAATTGATTTTCTACAAATAGTTAATAAAATAAAAATTTGTGTTTGTCAAAAATTTTTATCGAGATATTTTGTAATTTATTGATTAATTTACTCTTTAATAGATAAAGCGTTTATGTTAGCTGAAAGTATCATCAATGCAAAAAACGCTCGTGTAATTTATCATTCACTGTTAAGGAAAGCAATTTATGATAAATCGATGTCAGAAGTTTCAGAAGCTTTAAGATTTAGTAGTGTTCAATTAAAATTTACCTTTAATAATACACTTATCTTAAATTTTACTCCATCAATGTTGGAAAGCGGAATGGTTTCAAGTTGTGAAGAATTAATCCAATCATTGGTAAACAAATATTTCAAATTTAAGTATAATATTCCTATATAAAGTTATGAAGCCACAATTTCAACAGTCATTATTGGCAGCATCACTGATGCATTGTCTTATGACAGGAAAGTTTTCAGAATATTCGCATTTAAAAGCCAATTACAAACCTCAAGGACTTATCTTTACTTTTAATTATAAAAGTATTGCAGAAGAGGTTGTTGATAATTTAAGTTCAACTGAAATCGATAGATTTGCAGTGGAATTAGGTGAAGTCTTTGATGTAGCGGTGTTTGAGCCAATCATGAAGAACATCATTTACAAAAAAGTAAATTTAGCCGCAAAATTCGGAAACGAAGATGAAATGAAGAGAGCTGTTTCTATAGCTGAGGTTAATCAATGAAAGTATTTGTTAGAGAACAAATATTTGATTGCATTTTCAGACTTATCAACTGATGTTATCAAATCGTCGGATCCAAAGTGTAATCGAACAACATCCCGATCATGCCGAGGTTGATTTATACTCTAACATTTGTTGTTTTTATTGTTTTGTCCTAGTTGTTAAAATCTTTATTCGAGAAACATGTGCTTACTTCAGACATCGACAATAACAGCGCAAACGTAATTGTTGAACCCACAGAATCTACTGAAAATCAGTCAGAAACAGTCTCATAAATTGCTCGTGTTCTGTCGTGTACACGGAAGGAAATGAATTTGGAATAGATATTTTTATGTTGTAATAAATTAATGCATTGTTCTTATTTATTTCATTACGTTAATTAGTCAGTCGAATGATAATTTGATTTGAAATGTTCTTAAGTGATTTTTTATAGTAATATAACTAAATAAATTATGATTAATTAAGATTCTTAAAATATATTTTCCTTAAAAATACCAAAGAAATATAACATGGAAGGTATACGATTTCTGGGAAATTGAAGATAGCACGCAAACAATTTTAGCTTTAACTAAATTGGACCAGCGGATATTAAAAGATAGAGGCAAATCTAACACAATATATTCAGACATGAAATAATCACACCTTGGAAAGACTGATGTCAATCTAGAGTGACATAGGAGAGGAGATTACAATGATTGGAGAAACAATTTAACAAATTTCTTAGTATGCGAGAGTTGTATAGTTGTGTTATAAATAATTATATTAAGAACTTTAATGTAACAAAAGATAAGAAAGCCGCTAATTACTAATTTGATAAAAACATTCATAGTAAAAATTCAGATCTAAAACTTAATATCCAATTAAAATGATTAAAAAACTAAAACCATACTTACATAAAAGTTGCATGCATGTTATAAGAATGTTAAATATATAAAAGAACGTCTATCTCTAAACACCCATACAATACATGTATACACAAGTCAATACACACCTTTTATACACTATGTTTTCATGCGTTTAATAAGAAATCCGTCATTTAATAAAAAAAAATTTAAATTAAAAAATGGATAATTTTCATTATTCCCCAATTAGCAGTGCTCAATACATTGTATGAGGTTAATAATTAATAGTAATTATTTTTTTTATCAATTTATCCGAAGATAGTTGTGAAAGAAAATTTGGAATGTTGTGTTGCGGTAGGAAACCCATTTATATAGACCGATAAAGCCCTTATATAATGTTAACAGTGAATACATTACAAAAGACAAAGAAAGAAAGCAATGAGATTTAATACCTATATTTGAACGTATAACAATATATGTGTATATCTATATATACACATTCCACTCTTGGAGTCCAGTACGGCCCCGAAGAACGGCGTTTAGATGTTTTGGAGTCTAAAATAACCATGAATATAAGCAAAAATACAAAGTCATTTCCAGGGCTTACCCAATGAGTAAAATTGACAGACTGAACCTCCCTGAGAGATCTTCACAGCCTGAATCCGTTTTTCAAACCCACGAATCGATAATAATTTCCCGAGCGGGGATATACCCCTATAAAGTTGAAAGAATTAATTAACAAATATAAAGATTAATTAAAATTTACCATGACTCAACGGTAAAATCCAAAATCACCAGACGACCATGAATCATCAGTGACTACTCCGCGCGTGTGTTCTGAAAATATTAGAGTATGCATCAGCACACAATTACCAATTCCTATAATAAATCAAAATTACTTGAAATATTTTGGAGACACACAGACACGTTCGACCAATCAGTGTTGAAGGAATCATCGAAGTCATCGTTGGCAAACCATGATTGGACGAAAGGAAGTAACAGAATGTCCCGCTAATAATATAAAATGAGAAGCATTTCACAGTCGAGACGACCTTGTGGAGACATAGAAAAAACAGACGAGTTACTTTGACAGTTACCTGAACAATCAAGCGACTTGAACTTGAATTTGCAATAACTACAACAACAATCGTTAATTATCAACCAAATTTCCGAGAAACACCGACGCCGAGGACCACCATAAGAACGGTCATACGAGCAACGAGACATACGTGAAACCGATTTTTCAAAGGACAACCCTTCGGATACCAAACATATAGTAATTGATTTTTATTTTTATTCGTTTTACGTTTTATTTGATTATCCTGAATATATGTATATCATGAATATTGATTTTCTTTGATAATTAATTTTAACTAACCTTGAAATTGTTTTATTTTAATAACCTAGAGAGAGAGTAAGTGTCCCCGTCGTACTCCAAATGAATTTAAATCCAATGTCGGGACATTATTCTACATTCATAAACGAGAGAATCATTTTATGCAATTAATCGATAATAGAAATCCGCGTGCAAAGTTGTTGCTAAAAATAAAACTATTCATAGAATCAGGTTTAGCGGAGAATAACCGCCTGCAGGCAATGACGGCACACTGACTAGCGAAGGTGAGAGAGTTATAGATAATGCCGTGTAAATAAATCAATGTGGAGGTAGGCATTGGAAATTGCCGAGAGAATAATTTATATGCCGAGTAAATTAATTATTGAGATATTAAATTATGTTGACATAAGCTAAGGGAAAGAATGATTTATGATTAAATGAGTTAATATAAAATGAAACATTATTGAACAAGTTGTTATGACTTTACGAACTGATAAAAAGTATGCATGTACATATATAAGCCTGCTGTTGATAAGCCTATAATATTCTAATGTGGATATTTTAATAATATTTAATGAAATTTTAGTAATGATATTTTAACGATGATATTGTAGCGATGACCTTTACTAATAATTAAGGAGCCGGAGTGATATAAAAGATGGCGATAAAGCAAATGGGTATAAAACAAATTGTCAACTTAAATTTGTACCAAATCAAAGCGATTATAAAATAAAGTGTCACAAATTAAATCAACTGAGATTGAGAGAGGTATTATTGGATAAAGCGATGACATAATAATATTTAACGATGATATGTAAAGGAATTTAGAGATACGGATGGTAAAATGAATATAATATTTAATAATTTTCTTTAGAAACACAATAATACCACAAGTTTAACAAGACATAACATTGCCGTAAGTTGAAAATACATATCTCATATCAGTATTTCGAGTTGTAATCATCAACGCATCCTACACAAACATGAGTGGTACATCCATCGGAGGAACAGTTTATACCATACAAACTCATCCCCTATTGATACTGAGCTAGGTGGGGGGCTCATAGCCTATCCTATCTTGAACAGAACCCGAAGCAGATCAAAGAAACTAAAAGACGAATACATTGTGCGAATGATTCAGAACTTATAAACTATGGGGTTGTTCAACTTAAAGTGATAATTGAAAGAATGCAGAAAACAGTGGATTTCTTTGTGGTCAAAGATTTAGATCCAGAAATGATTCCTTTAAAAAATTAAATCATTAAGTTTTTTTTGGGCAAAAATATTTTGTCCTTTAAAAATTAAATAACCGAATTAAAACTTTTAACGACAATTAAATTCAATAAACATTTTGATTTTAAATAGTGATACAAAATATATCAAAATCTTCTTTACAATATTCTTTAACTCCAAAGCTGTTATTTTAATTGTCAATTTTTAAAACATAATTTTTATAAAAAAAATCGTCCCAGTTTAATTAAAATATTATCTATAAACTTAAAAATTCCTTATTTAAAAACTCTTTCGTTTTAATTAATCGAACATTATTTTTTTTTAAGAAAATATAAAATATGATTTTTAATTTGAAAATATCAAAAATTTAAAAATATCAAAAATTAAAGTTCACTAAAAGGAACCCCAACAGTTCTCATAAGATAAATAAGCATGAACGTTGTTATTGCATTACCAGAAACGAATTACTTGCAATATATTATTTCACTCATCATTTTTAAGCATTTCTTATATGGAAAAAGAATCTTGTTGAGAACAGACCACAAAGCTGTTACGTTTATGATGACCACAAAGAACCAAATAACACCGCAATTTTAAACATGGATAAATTTTCTCAGCGGTCTTGATATGAGAATGGAATACAGGAAAGGTGAAAGACATTCAAATACAAATGTTATGTCGAGAAACTCTTGCGAATTACCTATTACATGTCAAAGAACACATGAAGAAGCGAAGATAGAAAAGATTAAAATTTGAATTCTAGCGTTACACGAAGAACCAAATAGTTTCAAATGGCAGAATGACAATGAAGAAATCGAAAAAATTAAGAAAAATTTGAAACAAGGAAGAACAAGCAAATGGAAACTGAAAGATGAAATTGTATTAGGGTAAACCAAAAGACTTTTCGTATTTTTTATTAAAAATTTAAACATAATTTTACAACAAATAAAAAACATTTAAGTTTCAAAGTAAAGGCCATTTGAATCTAAAGCCTGAACCTATCTATGGGAAAGTTGTGCGATCCCGCTGCGGTACCAATCCTTGTTCTTAGAAGCGAAGAACTGGTGACACCCGTTTTCGACCTCGGCCAGATTATTGAAGCTGCGACCACGAAGAAAGTGTGCCATAGAGCGGAAAAGGCGATAGTCGGATGGCGCAAGATCCGGACTATACGCTGAGTATGGAAGAAGTTAAAAGGCGTCGAGATTTTTGATTTTTCCTTTGTTTGTTTGGCGGTGTGCGGTTTTACATTGTCCTTTTGTAGAAGAACTCGCTTTCGATTAATCAAAGCGGGGTATTTCTCGGCAAGTGCCGCATACTTTCGATCAAGTTAGGTGCAGTAAAGGTTAGCGTCGATGGTACAACCTTGAAAGAAAAAATCTTTTTACACGATACTATTTGTTGCGGTCGGAAACTCGTTTTTACATTATTATATTGACACATACATGCAGTACAAAATATAACATATAAAGAAAAGAAGAAAACAATGACGTTTAATACATGTATTTGAAAACTATGACAGATTTGCATTGGATCGAAGTCCGATCGATGTTGTCTAATGATTCCACACGGTCATGTTGATATCCTACAGAAACTGAAATATCACATAAAGAATTAAAAATAAACAAAGTCGCACAAAAACTCACCCGATAGAGAAAGCTGGGCATCCGGCCCTTCCTAGTTAGACCTTCGTGAGGAGCATTGATGGAAGCGATCCGTCTGAGAATTGGATCTAAAAAGTGGATATTGGCAGATCACAATGGCAGAAGAGGATAAAGAGAATACAGCATTTTCGACAGGCAAAGACTTATATCAATTCAAAAGAATGCTATTTGGGTTAACTAAAACGCCAGCAACATTCCAGAGGTGTATGAATCACACGATGCACGGAATCAGTCAAGTTTGTATATACTTAGATGATGTTATGATCAACGAAGCGACAGCCAAAAGACATTTAATAGCGTTGGAAGCAGTATTCATACGAATACGAAAATGGAGAGTGAAAATAAAATCATCCAAATGTAGTTTCATGGCAAAACAGGTGACATTCTTAGAAATACTTAGAAATTCTCACACTTGGATCCAATAAATTCCGTTCCTTTAGTCTATATGAAAGCAGTTCAGCGGCTGCTTTAGGAAGTTTTAAGTCTCTGACAAGATCATCAAGTTCTTGTTGATTTGGCAAGTGAGACTCTTTAGACTGCCAAGCTTCTTGTTCTTCTTCATACGCATCGTCCTTATCAGATAGTTCCCTGTAGGCTTCATTTTGTTCTTTTGATTCTGGAACAGGTAAATGCTCATCTTGTGGAACTGGTGTAATAGGAGAAAGTATATCAGGATAGACTAGTTTCTTCTTATCCTGTGGTTTCTTATAAGCATGGATATCCACCATACAGAAGTAATTGATGTGATTTGTCGGCTCCCTCAATATTCTAGCGACTGCAAACAGCATTCGTTTCCTGCTGCCTCCTAGCCACCCTTCCGATGTGGATTTGCAGCATCCGCATATAAAGTGAGGAGCCCAGGATTTATCTTGATATGTATTATTTATATTTTATTTCGCTATTATTACTATTACTTGTCTATTATGATCTTTAATATAATTTTATTTTATTCCATATTATTAATATTCTTGTGTTGTGTTATATGTATTTTTTGTACTCAAACAATATTTCGTATTTAAACAACAAACAACTCGACAATAACAATGTATTCAATCGACTGTATCGAGGTACCAGAGTGCGTTTTAATTTTGAGAGAAGAAAGATATGAGGAAATGTGGAGGAGAATTTTTATGTTGAACAGCTGAGTCGTCTTCTGATGTGTAACTGGCAAGGGAGAATCAGAGGTAGTAATTGTGTGCACATGTGAACCTTTTTGTTGTGTTCAGTTTAGTGTTCAGTGAGCAGGAAGGAGGTAATAAAATGATGAGAAAGAACGATTTTGGATTTAGAGAGCCTGTACGATATACTGATTTCATAAAATAAATTAGAAATTATGGAGTTTACCGGTATAGCTTTTATAAATGTATGCGATATATTTAATATAAAAATGAAGATATAGATTGTCAAATTTGTGATATATTTATTCGGTATATTTAATGTATTTATTTTAGTAAGCAAAATAGAAATTGTTAACTTAATATTTATCGAAATCAGCAAACAGGGTTGTGAACAAATGATCGAGAATGTAGGTACCTGAGAGTGATTATCACATGCCCGTTTGATGCTTGATCGTGTATTATTATGATACGGACGGAGCTTCGATTTGGATCGATCGATTCGTATTATCATTTCTCGTGTCCTATGATGGGAGTTGATACGTCGTTTGTTTACTTCTAACAACAATAAAGGGGTCGGGTTCATGGCCGTGGTTTCCCACAGCGGTAATACCTACCTGTATGCGGAGACAATATTCCAAGTGGAACGGCATGACAGCAACACTCCCATCAAATGACAGTTCGACGCGAATAAATAGCCATAAGCACTGTCGACTGACGTGGATGAAACACCACAATCACGTTCTGTGGCGGATCCCTGCTCGGAAAACGGATGCAAGAAGCAATCGGAATAAAAAAAACAAACCAAGACTGGATAGCGGATGCGTTACAAAAATGTGGCGGCCATCACGCCTCAATGACCTACGAAAAGATTCTAGGTGAAACAAAATCACGTCTGACAGACATCGACTGAAGAAGGTGCGGCGGGAATCCATGCACAAAACATATTTGATTAATTCAAGCGAATGAAAAGTCGAAATAGACAATAAAGTATATTTTTTTATTGAAATCCGGTTCCAGAAATACGTGGACAATCATATCGCAGTTTCTTGAGTGTTTTCTTTTTTATTGTGTACTTTGCTTTTTTTAATGCCTCCAAAATTTTGTGTAAATTAAAAAAAAATTTATTGTTAAAACTACCGTATTTTGGCGCATGTAACCCGCAAGTCATGTGTGATTTTATCTACGCCCCACGCTACTCGCAGGGTATAAAAATAGGCGGTGTATCCTAAAAATAATTTACATGATAACAACTAACATTTCAGGATGATAAACAGTGGATAAAATGTGTTTTTACATACTCCAAATGTCCCTGGTGATGAAAACATTATGCGGATTATATGCGCGAAAATACGGTAAACCTTTTTTTAATAGAAAAATTACAATGCAAAGAAAAATTGGAATATTTTTTTATATATATTTTTGGGATCACTACAGTAGTCGATTGTGTTTTGTATAAAGTTCGAATCTCTCACTCATGAATAATAAATAGAATATGTTCAAGTCGCTCTAAAGATTATCCTGTTATTCATTCATTTTTATGATTATTTATTTCTAATTTTATAATGATAATAATAATAATAAAAATAATAGTCTTTTGATAATATCAGTCTTTTGGTGAAATTCGAGATGAAACAATATTTAAAAGATCGAAGCAGAATGAGTTGCCGTTGAACTCAAAAGACGGATGGGGGCTCGAGCCTGCAAAAATGTTTTAAAGAGAGGGGAACGCGACAAAAATAACTATTATGTTAATCTAAAATTATCAATTTTTTCCAGAGAATTATTTACAATATTTTCAATAGATTTTTGTAAAAATCTTGATTTATATTTTTCGGAACCCCAACAGTAGAGATGAGAAAATTTATTAAAAATGTAAGATAGTTTATAAGTATGATCTTCAAAAATAAATGCACAGTCTGGGTTTGATAGCTTTATATTTAAATGTTGTGTGCTTCATTATATTGTTTCATAAGGGTGGTTCGCGATAACCTTGAGGCTCTGAGCCTTATGTACATATAGGAAGTTCATATCCTCATCCCAGAGCGACCGCGACAGAATTGAAAATTAAACAAATTTTGCATCGACTTTTCAGCAATATTATTTATTCAAATAAATAATAATTAATAAATATTAAATAATAAATAATCAAATAATAAAACCCGAAAGTTTCTTTGAATCAAATGGCAATTTCGTCATTAAACAAAAATAACACCATTTTAATTTTAAATTTTTATTCGAAAACATGTTTCGCCACTTTTGTGGCATCTTCAGTTCTGTATTTAATTAGAAAGTTATTGTTTATATAGAAAGATGACCATTACGTCATAGTGTGTTACGTCAAAATACTCTAATATGATTGGACGAATCACTTTGCACATTTAAACTACTACTACGTTTAAGAAACTTTATCAAGAATGCTTCAGTAATTGTCCTTTCATAATTGTGATCAAAGTTACTAATCAAAACCCGAAAATCATTATCAAATACCCTCCTTTGAGTTCCATGACATTTCAAAGGGAACTCAAAGGAGGGTATTTGATAACGATTTTCGGGTTTTGATTAGTAACTTTGATCACAATTATGAAAAGACAATTACTGAAGCATTCTTGATAAAGTTTCTTAAACCTAATTTTTTAATTAAAAATTTTAAGTATTGAAATAACCTTACTTTGCCCATTCTGAATGTTAATTGATGGGTTGTAGTGTCTTATTAGTAGGGATTCACAAAACTGTCGTTCGTAATGTGAA
>MQRK01013869.1:0-16518 GCA_001938485.1 Girardia tigrina | reverse complement strand
ATTTAATATAACTTTCTTTTTCGAATGTTACATATTTAATTATATAAAAATTTTAATTTGTACATATTTAATATAACTTTCTTTCAAAAATTTTCCTAACATTTTTAATTCCTAACAACCACAAAATTTATTAATATCAATAATTCACATACTTAAACAAATTTCTTATTAATTCAATTATTTCGCCCAAAATTAATTCATAATTTCTTTCGATTAAATTTTGAAAATTTACGAAATATAAACTTACAATTATATTAACATTTTTTTACGAAAATTTTATAAAATTCAAATTTTAAATTATTTTATATTTTTAAAATTAAACTTCAGATTATATTTATATATTTTACGAAAATTTTACAAAATCTAAACTTTAAATTATTTTACATTTTTCAAATTAACTTCAAATTATATTTACATTTTTTATGAAAATTTTACAAAATCTAAACCTTAAATTATTTTACATTTTTCTACGAAACTTTATCATAAAAAATAATTAATTTAAATTTACAATAGACCCTTTTGTTAAAAAAATTATTTCTTAAATATTGATCGATTAGCAGTTTTTTCTACGGTCCTTAGATACGGGGTGACGGTTGCTATGGGCATGGGAACCGTTACCATGGTTACAACCACCTTGGATCACAGTATCCGTTGCTAATGAAAAACGTCCCTTGGTTACCGTCACCAAGTGAACCGGAACGGTTGCTGCCTAGGCTAGGTTGATCGCGATCGTTTCTATGGTAACCGTGACCGTGGCTGTGATGATCATCGGCGATCGCCGGCACCGTTGCTGCGGTGATCACGTTGCTAAGGTGATCGCGACCGTTGCTGCCTATGGCTAAGGAACCAAGGAACCAATCAGAAGCGTTTCCAAGTGAACTGGAACCGTTGCTAGGGAACCAAGGAGCCAATCAGAAGCGTTGCTAAGGTGATCGCAACCGTTGCCATGGTAACTGCGACCGCTGCCATGGTAACCGCGCGGTAACTGGTAATCGTTGCCATGGTAACCGCGGTAACTAGGGACGACCCCCCCCCGGGGGGCTGAGGGCCAACCTGCATTTTTCCCCTACTTGGAATAGGGTCACAGATGATTGTATGTCTAATGCTTTGCGTGCTGGATATTTTAACAAGAATTTTTCTTTCGAAACCACTTCAATTGCTAAACATGAACGATTTGGTACCAATATTTTAAATGAACTGGCTTCACGAATAAAAGAAACAGAAACTTTCAACTTTAATGAAAATAGTGACGTTTTGGAAGAAGATGATATTTTTCTTATCAAAAAAATTTCAATGTCTAAATTTTTATATTATATTTTATTCTTATATATTATAAATATCTCGAAATGAAGCCATAGTTTCATTTTTTTTACAAAAATAAATAGGAGACCGGGTCTTATTTTCAATAAAACACGGTATTACTTTCTTATAAAATTATTTTAAAAGGGAAAAATAGCAGAACTCTATTTGGTCAAGAGAATTTTTTTGTTATCTTTTGTAGAAGGGAAAATTAGTATTACATTTATTAATATTATTAATACTTTTTATATCTATTTTTTGTGTAATATAAACTACTTATAATTTATAAGTAGATCTTTTTCAATTAATAGTGTTCAGAAACTAAGATGGGACCGTTTTTTACAAATTCTAAGACCTTAAAAAATATTTTTGATCAAATTTTCACATAACACTGTGTAACAAAATTTTTCGAAAGTTTCTTCCGCAAACGTTTTTCAGAATTTTTTGATACTTTTCAACATGCTGGTTTTGAATTTGTTATTGGCTTTTTTTTCGTCTCCCCTTTCTTTTTTAGGAATTAAAAAAAAGAATTTAGTAAAAAACCCATCATCTTTTTATTTTTTTTCGTTTCAGATTTGTTGTAATGACCAGAAAATGTTCCCAAGAAGTTATAGTTCAACATATTAATAGCAAAGAAGCTCAAACTGACAAGAATAGCATAACAGTGGATTGTAAAGTCATGTGTGAACAATCAAAAGTGAAGGTTTGAACGAGACTGTCTTTTATGTTGTGTGCTATCGTCTCTAATCAAAAACCAAAGGTAATCTCCCATCATTATTGTATCCCACGCTCCTTGGTACATTTTCTCCATTGTTTGCATATCCTAGTGGAAGCGTTCCCACTGTTCCTCGCTAAAGTCACCAAGGTTTTCCCGAAACCAATATAGATACGAATGCAAATAATGAAGTTTCACAGACATTCTGCAGCCCAGTTTTTCGAAGTGTTTGAACAAATCATTGATCAGTTGTTGGTAATCGTCACTCTTCTTATTTCCCAAGAATCCTTCCACAACTTTCCTAAAGGCTCTCCAGGAATTCCTTTCTTTAGGAGTCATCTTCTTTTCCAAGTCCTCTGAAGTCAACATAAGTCTAATTTGAAGGCCCATGAATACACTAGCTTGGACTTTAGTTTCAGACAACTTGGGAAACATTTTGCTAATATATATGAAAGCCCGTCCGCTGGGATTTAAAGCTTTTACAAACTGTTTCGCAAGTCCAAGCTTTATATGTAATGGCGGCAGCAAGATATTTTCTTTTCCGACTAAAGGAGGGTGCATGGCATTATACTTTCCAGGAAGAAGTGCATCTCTAAGGGGTCAATCTTTTGTAGCATAGTGTTGATCTGTAGCCCGACTGTCCCAGAGACAAAGAAAGCAGGAATACTTTGTATATCCGCCTTGTAATCCAAGTAAAAATTAAATCATCTTAAAGTCTCCGCAGACCTCTCACTTATATTTGTCGTAATCAATCATTTGTAATAAGATTTTCACATTTCCGTACTCTTCTTTGAGGTGGAAGAAATGTGCTATTGGGATAGAAGGGAAAATATTGCTGTTATAGAGTAAAACAACCTTTAGGCTTCTACTTGAGCTGTCGATAAATAGCCGCCAGTGACTTGGATGATGTTCATAACCAATTTCTTGAAAAAGCCTAGTCACGTCTGAGCAGTAGCACAACGAGTCTTTCATCGTATAAAACTTCGCGAAACGTTCATGTCATTTTCGATAAATTGATGATTTTCAGGTTGGATCCAGCAAATTTCACTCTTTCAAACGAGAGGTAAGTAGTTCAGCATTTGATTTCGTAAGTCCTAGGTCTCTTATTAAGTCATCAAGTTCCTGTTGATTAGGAAAGTGCTGGGCATTCTTTGGACTTTTTTTCAACAAAATCCACGTCAGCGTCATTATCTTCTTTATGAGAAAACTCATCGTCAGAGATGGCTTTTAGAGGTGGTGGTTGAGGTACTGGTAATTCTTTAGAGTGGTGCACGGGGGCTAAAGATGATGGGATGTTGGGATAAATAAGACTTTTTCGATTTCTGGGATTTTTAAATTTGGAAATGTCTACCATACAGTAATAGCAATCATCGTGGTGATTTGTTGGCTCTCTCCATATCCGTGGGATTCCTAAAGGCATGCTATTGAGATTACCATTTTCCTAAATTTGACCGGCAAGTATCACAACTGAAATGTGGCACCCATGGTTTGTCTTGATCAGTGACAGGAGCACCAAAGTAAGCCCCATAAGCAGTGAATAATTTACTACCAGTTTAAAATGCATATTTTCGTTGTTTTGGAGCTATATAATACCCGCATATATAGCAAAAGGAGTCGAGGAAGATTTTACAAGCTCGCTTGCTTGTCATGGTAGGTAATTGAAAATACTTAATAATGTAAATGAGATATTGATACGTTTAAACAAAAGGGAAGTCTATTGCGTATATTAATACGCAATAGACTTCCCTTTTGTTTAAACGTATCAATATCTCATTTACTAAAGCAGAAAAATAAAAAATAAAGAAAATATTAAATAGCGGAAAATAATTAGATGGTGTGCAAAAACTAATATCATATTCGTAATCAGCATACTCAAATTGTGTAAGGAACATAGAAATTGTTTTGCGGGGAAAATGTTACACAGTGTAATCATTTATTGTCATCGCAAATGAGTAAGTGCGCCAAGTTTGGAGAAAATTGATTGAGTAAAAAGGCTTCAAAAATAGGTTTCTAAATTCCCTGGATACATATATACCTATATACCTATATAGAAAGTAAGCTAATAAAAATAATGGAAAAATAGAAATTAAAATGTTATCATGTTTCTTTATTCATTGATATTGATTTCTTTTAACCAGGAATGTCGTCAGGATCTCTTTAGACAGAGAAAAACTCAAATACATTGAATAGTGTTCAAATTTCCCCATTACTCTACAAATATAATATTTAATTGAAAAGATTAGTTCAAAATATTAATGAATGAAGTTAAATTACATTTTTGGTTTCATATTGCATATCGGGAAATATTTGTCGTATTCTCGATGCATTTGTTTGGAGAAAGTGAATGGAACATTAAGCGAGATAGTCGAACTGAAAGACAAATATTTCTATCCGACAAGAATCGTTAAGGCTCTTTCTGGAGATTCAATTAGCATATTTTGCCCCCCTAAAATACGTCATGTGACGCATTCATTTAAATGGTTCTATACGAATACAGAAGAAACACTTTTTCGTATTTCTGGGTTGTCCGTTTGTAACGCAACCGAAGAGGTTTCCTCCTACAAATTGACACTTGTAACTTTATCTTTGAAATACGAAGGATATTATATTTGCTCTGTTTTGGTTGATCAGTCAACAAAAATCTCTGAAATTATCCTTCTACAAATAGTCTCTTTACCGTCTATTTCAATAACATATAAACTGATTATCCGTCGAAACAACAAAAACTTAATGATCAATGATCAGTTTCTTAAGATATTCTCTTATTTTATCAGAAATAATATTTGGAGACAAAATAAATTCCGATTCTATCATAAAATCTTGATAGGGTCTGAGTCCTCGACTTCTCCCGAATACGTATTTCAATTGACAGAAACATTCGACAAAGGAACCGTAAATGAAACCAGATTCCTCATCAGAGATTGGGACCCGTCTTTTCATTTAGAGCTTTACGACTTGTTCGCGGTAGATTCCGTCAATATCATCGTCAAATGTCTCAAGTTCGATGTGACTGAATTCGTTTCGCAGATGTGTTTTAATGTTTTCATTCGCGAAAATATTTCTCGGGTTTCAATCTATCCTTTGAAGAATGAGATCAAAGTAAACAACAATCTCGATTTTGGGACTGTTGACAAATTTTCCGTGTGGTTCGTTACAGAGTTGATCATTTTGGGGAAATTTCAGGTAAAATATTTATATATTCTTAGGAAAATGTTTGATCGTTTTATTTAATACAAAGTTAATTTTTTACGCCCTATCATCGCAATCTTTCCCATTCTAACCCGAGGAATAAGTGTCATATTTTTAACCTTAAAAGTAAAATTATTTGACAGACATTTATATTTATAGGAAAACATATTTCTTGTTGACTCTGTCTTGTATATGTTCGTAAATCTATAAAGTTTGTACCTTGACAATCAATAATTCATTTAGGATTCGTAACAATTCTCGTTACTGGTGTCAATACACAGAAACAACTACCATGATTAACATTTGTACACTGTTTCACATTAGTGGTCATATCTGAGTCCTAAGCGTTGAATTATGAGTTGCAACTCTTTAAGCTTCCACATTCCGCAGCGTATCCGTTAACTAATATCTCTATAAGTGCTTTTTGCTTCATTGTATTTTTCAGAGAGGCGTCTTTTGTTCGACATTGCCCCTTGTGGTCGCTTGGATAACCAGATTCAATTTTTAGATATGAAAAACTCAGTGGCGTAAGTGTTATGCAACGAATAAAAAGTAATTAACTGACTGATTTACCAGCCTGCGGGCTTCAATCTTAAATCGATATTCTATTAAATATTTACGTTCTATAAGTTTTTTTTGAAAATTGATGGAATTTCTAAGAATTTGTTATGCTTATTATGAGTCTTACTTCATCTATGGACAACCCTTTAAACCCTAAAGACAGGAAACCGGCCTTTATGAAATGCATATAAACCCAAAATGCAGGTAAACTGGCTATTGCACCTACTATCATTATTATGCAGGGTGATATGTCGGTCAACGAATTTTTATTGATTTCGTGCACACTATGTTGAAGGCTTATTCTTATCTAAAATAGAACTATTTTTGTTATAAAAACAACATTCATCGATTAAAATAATGAGAGACAATCTATTTCTACGGATCAACCGTCATATATTCCTATTTTGTATTGACTATTAGTGCTATTAAGACGAAAGTCATGTGTATTACTGGCGATTCGAGTACGGGAATATCACTTGAAAAGTATGTTGAGATTGTCATAAAATTGGTTTAGGAATTCTTTTACCTTGGCAGTATATTGATCATTAATGGTAGCTGCAGTCGAGACATTAGTGAACAGATACGCAGCGGAATGTGGTAGCTTAAAGAGTTGTAACCCATAATTCAACGCGACTGCGTTCAAACGGTATTGAAATTTGTGTAAAAAGTTTTTTTAAGGATTTTTTATAGCAAAATTAACATCCAAACTGCAATCTATACAACTTTATTAGGATTGTTTAAGTAATCTACTGACAAGGTATTGATTACAGATACACTGATTTGATATTGTCAGTTAAACTGTCGAAATTAATTCATAAAAATCAAAAAATTAATTAGTTTAATAACAATCATTGTTAGTGCGCGAGCGGGCTTGACATGGCAGTCGCGTAATGGCGAAGCTGGAGGGTTGGCGGGTTGTGGGAGACAATAACGCAACAAAGACTCACATATTTTGTCTGCAGCCTCAGACTCGTATTGGAATTCCCACACACGGAGATGATCGAGAATCTCGAGAGGTCGAGAGGATCAGCCCCCCATCAGCAGTGAATGTTAGTGAACGCTAGAAAACACCGGCAAAAAAAATTCAGCCCGATTGATATCACTCTCATTCAAAGAAGACACGCGTAATTCACAGAGCTCTGCGCCCCAATACACCATTGCTGCGCCCATCCCACGAGATCGTTTGACGCTCTCATACAGACCACAGATCATAAAATTAACAATCAAATCTTTCTTCATCGTCTCACTGTCAAACAACAAATCAAATTGCGCAACAACATCCACTGAATCGTCCTCCTCATACCGATTCATCACATAACTTTCCTAATAATAATTAAAAACATGATCATCAATGTTCTCAGCAGAAAAATTTTTAAATGGACCAATCAGGGCCCGATTTCATTTTTCATCAGTCAATCAATGGATTTTTTTGAAATATCACGTTGTGGTATTTAATTCAAATGTTGGAATTTTAAAAACATGATTGGGCGACAATCGCCATTTTTTTAATTTGGCAAAGCCTTTTTTTATTCTTTTTTAATTATTTAATATTATTTTTTAATCTATTTTTTTAATAAAACTATTGATTTTTTTTATCATGTGAGAAATGTTAAGTTATGGTTCAAGTTTATATCGATTCATAAATTCATTATATAATCCGCTTCTTCGGGAATTAACGAAACAACTCCAATTTCCGTAATTGTCTGGAAAAGTCTGGTTTTTACTGTGAAGAGTTTCCGTAAGAATTTGTTTGATAAGAATAGCGGTCTCGCATTTCAGGTTGAGTAGAACACACGCTTGGTAAAATATAATGACGATGAGGAAAAATGCAACTCTATAAAGTCTTAAATTCATTATTGAAGAAAAGTTTCATCAGTTTTTTTCTGAAATCTTTTCATTGATTTCCACACTTTCATAAGTATATAAACCACATCAATTGTATCCACGTCATTCATGCGACCAGTTATTACTCGCGCACCTCTAAGAGACAAAAATCCTTGCCTGCCTTTTTACGATCAAACAATAATGTCACATAACTTTATAGTCATGAGTTGCATTGACAGTAATAAAAACTGAAAGGGTTCTTAATCTATGGTCATCAAATATGAAGACTTCCAATTGTTATTAGCCAAAGCTTAAGTTGAGAACTGGCAATGTGACACCATTTCGCTTCATTTATGAGCCATTTTAAATAAAATTTGCAATGTTCTTTTGAATCTAGTTTCGATTTGTAAAAATAAAATATTTTTTGTTATTTAAGTATATATAATAGATGAATGGTGGAGTGTGGATATTAAATAAAAATGGATGGGATGAAGATTTGTACAACAAATTGAAGGATCCAGTTTCATTGAGACTTCCTGAGAACATTGTTCCTCATTTTAATGGAAGAAGTCTCATATTCTCTGACCCGCTAATCCTCACCATGAACCATTTTCGCAGCATACCTCTTATATCCAATTTATATTCCGAGATTAGACTGAAAATTAATATAGGAATTTCCAATGACATTTGCATTGGTATAACATTTCAGTTACAGATTGGAAAATTTTCAACTTTTTTATATTATGAATCCTGTCTCCACGTTGTTTCCGTTGAATCTTCGAACTCACTTCCTGTTGGCAAACAGAAATGTCCGACAGAAGAACCGCAATTGTTAATTCAAAGTATACAGACAAATTTAATTATATACTGCGATGATATCCTTATTGGTGTGGTCTATCTTGAAGAATATTCCGGGCCGATTGTCCTCTCGTATCAGGTATGAATTATTTTATAATTATTTTCTCTTGCATTTAAATTCAAATTTTTAAAATATTTCATCTTTTATTGGGACAGGAATACTCTTCCTTTTCATTTTTAATTTCTCAAATTTATTGGTGCTTAGTATATCGTTTATTTTATTTACATAATCGTTTTTGTTAAGAACTATAATTCAATGTCTTTTATCGAAATTTTCATTTATCGGAAATGAATTCGTAATTGTAAAAAAAATTTGATAAATTAAAAATGAAAACGAATAATATTCTTATATAATTAAAGGTGAAAAGTCTCTTAACGATTTATTGAAATGTTTCCTTCGATGTTTCCATCGCAAGTCTGTCAAGTAAGCAACGCCAGTAACTTAGATTTCAATAACCCTGAAGATATTCCACAAGAAGACAATCAATAAGTAACAGAGCTCAGACCACTTAAACGGCTGTGGAAGAAACGATAAGTGAGAACGAAGATACACATTTAGCTTTTAGGATCACAGATCTCTCTGCAATGGGGAATTCAAATGTCAATCTCGAGGCTGTATTAAATTCTGTAACACAGCCAAACATATTCAGAACCACGGAACCTCAGTCTATGACTGGCCGTTTCTTACAGGGACGTCGAAGAAGTCTCAGAGATTAAAAAAACTCCGACCCTGTAGGAGGCTATTTGGAGGGCGGTTAGGTTATTTTGTTTGGGTGGACCCTCTAATGAGCCTTTAGGCTAAATACAATTGAAAGAGATAAGATTCCCAAATTCGAGAGACAAATCGTCATCTTAAAACATGGATTAATGAACATTCACTGTTGAGTATATTGAGTAAGGTTCTTGATCACTACATATGTTAGAAAAATAAATCTTCCTTAATTAAAAACAATAATTTTCTATTCTTCAGAAGAATTTTGACAGTATGAGAGATTGCATTGGGATTTATTGCTATTAAGACAACTATAACCAATTGATTAACATCCAAAATTGGAAAAGTAAAGCAGTCTCATTATTAATTATCCTTAAAATAAATGAAATGAATGTCTAAAAATACAAATATTAACCAATAAAATTGAACTTTAATATTATATTTCTTTAATTAACTTCCTTATATATTATTAAAATTAAATAGATTATTAAAATAGAATTAAAACACAAACAAATTTGCTAAAGATAATTATAGATTGTGATCGAAACATGTCCAGCGTTGATTTTGTACAAAAAATCATTAACAAATATCTATTCTAAAAATTTTTATTATTATGCGAATGTAAGAATATGTAAGTATTATATATTTATTATTATATATTTATTATATATATTTATTTCAATCAAAATTATTTTATTCATTTTAATATATTTTTCTTAATTATCTCAGTTTGCTCCTAATATACCTTGTCCTGGCTGTTATCTTATCATAGCAGACAATGCTCAAGTGAAAACTCGGACTAATATTGATAATGAGGCTTCCAATTACGAGTTGATGAAAGCCAAAGAGGTTTGTGATACATTTAGTATTTCTTTGAATAAATGTGTGAAGAGTAATTATTCGTAACTAAATCAGTAATAATTTTGTACAAAAAGATACTTCAGATTTCAGCAGAAAATAAATACGCCATTTTAAGACAAAATTTTTATTATCAAAGACAAATAATTTCGCTGGTATAACCGTAGTCGTCAGGTCATAGAGACATAAACTTAAAATGATTATTCATCAATTACATTATCGCTGCTTGCCTATATAAGTAGATTTAAAGTTCGTAATGTCTTTATGACCTTACGATGACGGTTACACTGTCCTAATTAATTGTCTTTAATAATTTTTAATTTTTAAAAATTGTCCCTTTATGTGTTCAAAAATAAAATGTCACTATTTTTTAATTATTTGAATATATTAATTTGAATAATAAATATGTGAGTGTTTTCTGAAAGGCATACCTTCCGTCAGGGATGGCATTGTAGAATAATTGTTTGCAAGTCCTTCTATTCTTCGTTTATTCAATACTTCTCTCTTTATAAAAATGCATTTTAAAATTAAATGTGATAACTTCAATTAAGATTTATATTAGGAATTTTTGTCGTATCATTGTATACAATCTTGGATATTCACTTGATAAAGATTAGAAAATCATGCATGCCAAACATTATTCATATTTTTTTGTTATTTATATTCTTCTTTCTTTTGGAAAATATTTTTTATAACTCAGCACACAAAAAGAACGACTGAACAGATATAATGTAAAATTTAGATAATTTAAAAATTATAAATCTCATTTGTTCATTTCGTGCATAATCAGTCGGCTGTCTGAGTTAAATAAAACTCCAAAGATTGGATAGTACATCCTATGACTTTGAAAGTCCCCATATCTATAGAGTGTCCCTGAAGTCAAAACAAAAATATAGATATACATTATTTCATAAGATGCAAATTAATGTTATATTTAGATATCCTTGAATGTTTTATTTGAATTTTCTGAATAATTCAGTTCTTTCATTTTTAATCGATTTTTTTACTTTAGACACAGAGAAAAAGTGTGATTTACTGCCAACTAAAATTGCTCAGATCAAAATACTTGTCGATAAACAAACATATTCAGTGAGACAAATTTCTGTTAAATGTGATGTTTCAGTTGCTAATATCAGCAGAATAATGAAATTACAAAATATGAATGGTATGGTATCACCGAGAATTGAGAAATGTGGCCATAACTACAAAATTAATGCTACTGATGTTAGACGCTTAACTCGTGAAATCAAGCGGAACACACCATTCATAGTTTCAAGCTTACATCAACATTTGCTAGCACTCGGAACCTATGTTAACAAGATATTGTGATTTCATTCCTCACCACATTCAATAATATTGAATTTCAATCATGTCACATCTCATGACATCACTAGAGTTCAAATTCTGGTGATTTCATATGTCATGAAATCACCGGAATATGCGATTGGAAGGTCAATTTCAATTGTATCAGCTGACCCCAGGGCATATTACGTAATATTTCCTTAATATAAAAGAGCGAACATTACAATTCAAATCGGTTATCGAACCCCGAGCAATATTTTATCTAATAAATTTTGTTCTTTAATTTGCGTTCTTTACATAAGACAACAATTTTGAGTAGAGTTAAAGAAGCAGGTTACAAATCGCTAACAGGTCGCATGTCTTAAATATATAAATAATTTTTGGATAAATAATATGTTCTGATGCTAGCGTTTCTAATAATATGAAACCTACTGTATTTTCAAGACATAAAATTTCTTCACTCTGTTTTACTCGTCTGGAATTTTAAATAACATCATTCAAATGATTTCCATCATTTGCGACAAATCCTTACTATTCACAACGTTTTCCTCTACGGATTACATATGATCTTGTTGAAAGAAGAAATAATTTAACTGGTAATTTTCTGTATGCTTGAAGAATGTTTAAGTATAAAGACAGCCGATTAATTTATTAATCATTATCCAAAGACAAATTATTTAAAAATCATGTCCTGAATCTGTTATATTATCATGATAATCGTAAATGAAGTCCAATAAAGGATTAATAAATCCAATACACAATCAATCTATATTTTTAACAATTCCACATTACATAACATATTCAAACAAATATTTCATTATTGTGAGGAATATTCAAAATTTGTTATGTTTAAATTGGTATGTTGAATTTTGTATGTTGAGTTAAGTTTTTGGAAATGTGTTTCTCCCACCCAGATGGAAAATTGATATTTTGGATGTTCGCGATGAATAGTTATTCGAGCATAGTTTGCATTTTAAATTTCAACATAAGATATTAAAAAAACTTTTAAAATATTAAATCGTGTAAAATTTGAATATTAAATAATTTTATTAAAGTAAATAATTTTTAACTTATTTTTAAATTCAATAAATAAATGTTTTTCGTTAAATAAAATCATTTTTAAAATTAAATTAATTTTTGGATAAAATTATTAACAAAATTATAAAAGTAGAATTTATAAAAATAAAATCTGAAAATGATTTAAAATGAAAATTTGTTTGAATAATTGTTTATTAACTAGACAATAATAAAAAGTTATCAATTTAGCGAGATGTGAAATTATGAGAGCTTGACTGAGAATTGTCCCAAAGACAATTCAAATTGTGATAAAAATAAATTTGTAGATAACCATATTGGTGTTCTTAATAATTATAATTAATCCCGTTATTTTAATTATTCTACTTCGTTTTAATATCATAGAATCACAAATTTATAAGCTAAAAGGGAAGAGTAAAATTTATACTAGCTTAAAAAAATTACTTCGTAGAAGCTAAGGGCTCTTAAAACAGACAAAACATATATTTATTAGTTACAAAAACAACAATGTCCAATACTGTTCGCAAATCAATTGATACTTTGTCAACTATGCCAAACAGTATAGAGCACATAAGGTTATTGCGTGGTGTGGTTTATTGAAAGCTAAGGTTTTGTTAGAATGTTCTTCAAAACATGTGTTTTATGAGATTTATCTGAACACAAAGAGAGAACAGTTACTGTCATAATTTGAATATTCCTAAATAGTTCTAATAAGATGGCTCCCATAACGATTTTGTCACTGTCGTGAACGATAATTTCCCTATCTGAATCGGAAATACAATGTTTTGCGAAGTGGTTTCCTTATTTTCAAACAGTAGTCTCCTTTTCTTTCATAAATAAAACACGCTTTAATGACTTTAAAAGGCGAATGAACTAAAATTGATGGCAATGTTGACTAATGACAAACAATTTCCGTGAATTTTGCAAAGCTCATCCACTTTTGAATTTGAAATACGCATTCTTCTCTGGGTCAAAACAGTCTGTACTATTTAAATTGCTTAAAAATTTTCATTTCGTCATAATAAAATATAAAATAACTTTAAATTCGGAGGCCAAAATGTTAAGCCATCTCTTACATGTATAGAATACCATTTGATTGACAGTTCCAGGACCATAAGGTCTTATGTTTATATATATTCCTTTCCTAAAAAGTTATAAACAGTGCTAAGTGAGGAGTGAAAATATTTTTGCAATAACATTTTATTTATTTGTTGTCTTATTTACAACAAATATAATATTTATATATTTTACAAATATAAAAATAGTATTATTTCTATTTGTAACGAATATTTTCAAATGTCGTGTTTGTATGTTTGGAAAGTTGTCTTTACTAATTATTAAGAACACCAATTTGACTTTTTATATTTTTATTTAAACAACAATTTTGATTGTCCTTAAGACAATCTTTGTCAAAACTTTCGTACATTTGCATTCTAAACGAAATTGATTAATGCATTAATTCTCATTATTTTTTTAGCAAATGGGGAAATAAATATTTTATTAAAATATTTACTCAAAACTTATTGGATAATAATTAAAATGATTATTAATTATTTAAAAAAATATTAATTTGATTTATTTATTAAATATTATAAAAATTAATTAACTTATTTAAAATTTTAAAATTATTTGAAATTAAAAATAAATTTAAACATAACATATTTTTAGATAATAAGAATTAAAATATTAATCATCCATCTGGGTAGGAGAGACACATTTCCAAATCAACTTACACATTCAAACACAAAACATCAAACATTCAAATATTCCTCACACCAATATTGATATGTAGATTGATTTTGGAATATGTGAAATTTTGAGTTATTCAGATAATATTTAATTAAGTGATACTTTTAATTTATATTTTAAAACTTCAAACTACTTGACCTGATGAAGACGATAATCAAGGCGGTCAAGCAGTATCATGGAGACAAGGATAAATCGATCTAGCCAAAATCATTTCCGAAGCCGCTAAAGCAATGTCGATGCTGTTCGAATGTAAAGTATATGATATTTGAGTAATTCAAGTCAAGGCAACACAAAATGACCAATGAAATCAAAGTATCATTGAAAGAAATGTTTCGAAAAAGTGACGTGTATGTGTTTGATGTTTTGAAGCAAAGAAACTGAACGGAGAGGAGACTACTCACCGTTTTTTGGAATATATAACATTTTCGTTTAAAGTTTTGTATCATCGATTAAAATGCAATCAAATTATCTCCTTTCGATTAAACGCGAAGAAAAAGACACGAAAGTTAATCGATTATCAAGAATAAAGTTAAATTCTATTGCCAAAAGGGTTGACGAATTTTTGATGGAAAACAGAAACGATATTGTTTTGGCTGTTAAAAATAGTGAAGAGAGGGAGTCGGCGGCCTCTGGGAAATATGATAACTGCCACCCAACAAGATATGAATGGAGACGTTCTGGACGGAACCTTTCCTAAGATTGTTTAAGAAAGCCCTATAACAGTGACGGCAAGGCGGATGAAAAGCGCCTCAAGAGTACTTTTTAAAGGTTGCTTTCACATCATATGTATTATATTAATACATTATATTCTTGCTCATTCTGTTACATATTTATGCTCGCTATTCTTTTTAATTCTAAAAGAATATTTTATTTTTAAATATATTATTTTAAATCCAAATAAATAATAGCTTAACTTAAAAGGCAAATGAAGTCAAGCTTCGCAATGACGCTCTTGGAAATGTTATTCAAATTGTAGAGAAAGTAAAGATACGGAAATTTTTGCCCGGAAGTGGATTGGAATTATCCGGCGCTGAAAAAATTTCTATTTTTCAAAGGTACATGAATAAAATTTTGGAAACATTTAATGGAGAGGTAAGATGGTCATACTTTGATGATTTGGTCTAGTTGAATATTAATAAAAGTTTATTTAAATATACGTTTAACATTCACAAAGTTGGAACCTCTTTGTTGTATAAGTCATATTTTAAAGATTTATTTTTTTTCTTTATATTTATCAAATTTCGTTCGTTGATTTTAATTTATTTGCATCGCTTTGACAAATTCTTTTACTAGGAAGACTCATTGTAAGATTTTTATATTACAGTTTAGTAGCCTTTAGTATGGCTTCCTTTCCCCCTTCTTCTGATTATATACAAAAAACAATGAAACAAGAATCATATATTATTATTTAATCATCATTATTTTCGAACACTTGTATCCCACGATGCAGTATACTATGAATTAAGCCTCCTAAGACTGTTACGGATAACTGTGCATGACAAATAATACTCAGCATTGGCGCACAGGGTAGTGAATCATAGACTCTGTATCGGATAGAAACCATTTGAAAAATACAAAGTTTTCTGATCCTCTCACACGGCTTCAGATGCAAGAGTGCAAGTTTTTAATACACGGCCACGCTTCGGCTTCCCCCTGAGAAATGACCAGTCATGTTTCTTCATTCCGTGATTCTGGAGACTTTTGGCTGTATAAACGCACTAAGTGCAATGGGGAAATTGGCAATGAAACATTCCATTATCCGTTATATTATCCAGTCGAAAATTCAGCACTACACTAGGGATTATTCTCGAACAGTCCTCTTCAGTTACATTGACAGACACTGGCATATCATGTTCCGCGTTCAAATTCAAAGGTCCAGTGCGTCTTTCTGTTTCTTCTCTTTGTACAACTTGGATGTTCGTAGTACCATTACCTTTATTGCTATACTACTTCAGCCTATCTATTTTTCTATTTAAAATTACTTCAGCCGGACTTCTTCCAGTCATTTTCAGGCGTGTTGCATTTAATGTGAATTCCACCTCTGGCATAATATCAGCCCAACTCATCTCTTTTATTTTTTTTAAACATGCTTGAATATACTCTCGTATCGTTCGGAATTGTCTTTCTACCATCCCATTAATTTTATGGTGGTACGGACCAACGTTCCCTCTAATTTTTAAAATTGGTGTGTGTGCTAACTGCAATGTGGGCAAGTATTTTAAATTAAAAAGAAATTGGGCAAAATTTCAAAAAAAAAAAAATTTTATCATTATATTTTTGTAATATGTAAATAATAAAAAAATTTTAAACGTTGCATTATATTACATTCAAGCAAGTATTACTAATTTAATAAAAAGTTAAAAATAGAAAACAAAAACAATATACCTATATTATATTCAAAAGGTAAAATAACTAT
>MQRK01013840.1:0-33033 GCA_001938485.1 Girardia tigrina | reverse complement strand
ATATATATATATATATATATATATATATATTGATTGATCGATTTATTGATTGATTGAATTATCGATTGACGTTCGTGCAGGGAAATAAAAGCCCAATGTTGTCTATTTGTATGTAACATAACGCTCAATGCCTACTATGATTAATATTTTTTAATTTTTTAATATTTTAATACAGAGCCTAATTGCCGCATTGTAAAGAATGGAATTTCACTGCGCATCATTTGATTTTGATCATTTAAGCAACTATCGACACATCTGTAATTCTAATAAGATTCCTTCATTTTTGATTTAAAGCTAATCCAAATCATGATTAGTTGACTTTAAGTATGACGCGGACTTTTTATTATCATCCAGTGATCAAGGATGTGAAGTATTATTGAGTGAAGAAGTCTAAACAGATCATATCAACATTTCATTAGAATCTCAATTGGAAATGTTTAATGAAGAGCCTTTTGAAGACAATCAAAATCAGGATAAAAGATTTATTGGAAATTACCACGAATAACTTTATAGCAATCTTTCTCAAAAATAAGGCCAATAAAATAGCTGTGCAAATTTATACTGTAGGTTTATCTTTTCACGGGCCGTCGTGACGGGCAAAAAGTTTCTAGAATAATTATAAAGGACAATTAAAAATTTTCATATGTCCTAATATGTATAAATACATTTTAATCAATCCATCTAGCCTTTATAAATTAAGTTCTGAGAATAAACATTATAATTTTAAAGAACAAAACCATATTATCTGAACAAGCAACTATAAAAATAAATGTAAAAAGTTTAAACTTTTGTTAATGATTTAAAGTTAAGAATAATTATTTATATTTTATGTTTTAATATTTTTATATCTTCATTTTCATAATTGTAAATATGACCGACAGATGTTACGAGAATCTTATAAAAAGACTAAACAAAATTTAGTCTTCAGTAAATAAAGAAAAAAGAAAATTTATTTAAAGTTTATTATTTCTATTACTACTTTTACTTTTACAAATAAATAATATTTTTAATTTCACAGTAATTTGAACTTATTATGTTATTATTTTATCTAATCTTAAAATTCAAAACATTTTAATAGAACTGTTCTGTCAATTATTTTCGTAAATACAGAGTAAAAAGTTATATATTTTAATAATAATTTATATTAAATTCAGCTGCCGAATAATATAAATGAAGGTAGACTGTTGGAAAAGTTGTGTCTTCCGGATCATCCTCAGATCGGAACGGATGGATTCTGTCGAGTTTGCGATACGAGAGTGATCCAGTTGAAGATTGAAGCTGCAAGAGCGATCAGAAATTTAAAGCGTCAAAACCACGTCCCAAATATTCAGACATCCCATTGGCAGGCTTTAGTGAACAGGTGACATTATTTATACACAATCCCTTAAATATGTTTTTATGCCATATTTTCTATTTCTTTTGATTTAATTATCGATTTTAAAAGAAAAAAGATTAGTAATTAAAAAATAAAAAAAAACACTTTTTTTAATTTTATAATATTTTTATTTTATTTTTAAAAATTTTTTTGGTATATTAAAGAATTTATTTAATATAATAAAATTGATTACAAATAATATTTTAATAAATCAAAGAAATATTTCTTAAATCGCATTTTATTTATTTAGAGAACCTAAATAATATGATGACAATTTTGATAAATAAATTATTTTTTATCATCATATTGAAAATAAAATAAAATAATTAAATGAGATTACAAATAAATTTTTGTTTTAATAAATCAAATTAAAATTCCCAAAAAGTTATTTTCTTTTTTCAATCAAATTCGAACGTTGAAAGAAAGAAATTCTTCGAACGTTTCTTAATAAATATCGTATAAATCGAAAATTGATTTAGAAATTCTTTTAAATGCAAATTTTTCTTAGTAAATATTTTCAGAAAAAAATTAATCTAATTTGATGTTTTGAAAATAAAATATTTCCCGTTTTTTAATGTTATATATTTATATATTATATTAAAAATCTTTCTTGAAACGAATAATAAATATCTTAAAAAGTGTGACTGTTTTTGACCATAAAGAATCCTCCTGTTTCATTACTAATTCGAACACCTCTCTTCTCAAAGAAAAATAGAAAACCTTTTTTTGTAAGGAAAAAAACCGGAATCTTAGAAAATAAAATCTTCTCATAATCACAATTAAATATCACAAATAAATTAAAAACTATTTTTCTTATTTTTCTCTTTAAAAAAGATTATTAAAACAATATTTAAGTTAGAAAAAAAAGGATCAAGTTGTTCTACTTTCAAATTATAAGTAGTAATATTAATATTATTATTATTATTTTTATTATTATTATTATTATTTATTTTGTAATAAGAATAATAATTATTATTATTAATTTTATTGTTATTACTATTATTATTATTATTATTATTATTCTATTATTATTCTATTTTTTCATAATGCTTATGTAACATTTATTCTTATTTGAAGAAAAAAAACATTGCTAAACATATATTTGTAAAAACCTTTATGCAAAAGACAGCAATTATTAAATAGGATGTTAAATAAAATTCACTTTTCCTTAATGTGAACATTGATTTAATGAAATACTAATTTTTCATATTATTAATAATAATTACTTCATCTATGGTTTTTAAACATAATAGTTTTTAACAAAAAACATTAATTTCTATAAAAAAATATTTTAAAAAATGTGTTGTATAAATTCTTATTTTTAATACAACAATGTAAACGACTACTTATAGCAAATATAATAATTTGTAACAAAACATGTTAATCATTTCTTGGCACAAATATCAACAAAATAAAAATAATAAAACAATCAAAATAAAAATTTCAGTTTAAATTATCTTTTTGAAATTATATTTGGTAATTAATATTTGGTCATGGTTGGTTATATATTTTTATATTTATTACTTGTTTTATATTTATTATTTGTTTGGAAGTTAAAAAAATTATAAATGTTCCATATAAGACATCCAATTAAAGAGACTTTAAGAAAATTTATTGTTTCATATATACGTAAAAATCAATAAAATATTTTTAAATAATTAAATATATTATGTTTTATCAAATTAAACGCAAATTTTACAAATATTTTTTATTTTAAAAATCAGTTGAAAGTTTATAAGAATAACAAATAATTATTTGAGGAGAAAAGAATTTTGATTAATTAAGACAAATGTGAAGGTTTCGTCTGTTCTGGATCTTCTTATTCGATAGTGAAATTTTAATGCAAAATAGAGTATAATAAATTTGTTAATTTTCTAAACATTCTTTATTTCTTGAAAATAAATTTTAATGTAAAAATATTGTTAAGCGATTCTTGAAACAACATTGACAGTCCATACCTTCCAAAAATACCTTCCTTCTAATGGAATCACCTTTTTCATGCGAAATGTGGGTTTTGTTGTAAAAACCATTTCTCATTTTATGCAATAATTTTCCTATACTTCAAAGGTAGAAAAGAGCAAATATTTATTCCATAATCGTGTGGTACCGACCCTTAGTTTAGAGTGCCGGAATACAACAGTACGTTCTTTCGGAAACATCATCTGATGTTTGTTGATCATTTTAACTATAGCTCAAATTGCTTCTTAATTTACGACGTATTGATGTCCAGATTTTTGGACACTTTTCAAGTTTCAATCGCCAGTTTAAAATTTTGCTAACTCTTATTCTACTTTACGTTTATTTACAGAATAAACATTTACTTCATTAATATTTTTCGTTGTGAACGCTGCTTTATTTTAGCGGTGAATTCCAAAAGGCATATATTTAAGTAAATATTGCTCATAGAAACATTTATTTGCTATTTTTTATTTTGCGAGAATATTTTTTTTTGAAATTTGAATGAAATACTTTAAATAAATTAATTTCAAAAAAGAACATGTTTAAATTTGTCAAGGTGTTTTTTTGGGTAGTAATGAATAAATAAAAAACTTGAATTATTAAATCAAATGAATTGTTTTAATCCATTCTTTATGCGCACCGAACTCTACTTGGCCAACATAATGTTTTGTATCATTTGTAAAAGGGAAAATTACTATTACATTTTTAATAAATTAATTACGTTATTAGTAACTATTTAAATTTTTAATAGAAGAAAAAATTTAATACCAAACATTTTTCCAACTCCATTATGCAATTAAATAGTTACTAATCACATAATAAATTTATTAGAAAGTATGGAATGAAAAATCCAAAACATTTCTATATAATACAGTTTAAACATTTGTGGATAATCGTAAAACTTTTTTGCAAAAAAATATTTTTTTGATATACTAGTTTGATCAAATTTTTACATTATCATTTATATTCATTGAGAATGAGTAAGCGTGCAAAAATTTGAGAAAATTGATTGAGTAAAAAGCTTTCAAAAACAGGTGTCTAAATTCCATGGATACATATATACATATATACCTATATAAAAGGTGATCTAATAAACAGAATACCTCTAGTTAGCTTTTACTGATCCAGGGGCTTTCTCTTGATATGATAATAATATTAGGTTGGTCGAAAAATAATGGAGGTTTTTGAGCTTTATACTTTGTTTATATACTTTGATAGGTATATAAGTTTAAATGCATTAGTGTTAGATATTATTTGAAATCTTATGCCTAGCTGTATATTCCTATAGCCATTATTAACATATTGCTGTTATTTTTTAGAATATTTACGGTGCTAAATTAATAATGGAAAAAATTAAAATTCGAGCAATTTTCTTGTACGAATTTAAACTGGGTCGTAAAGCAGCAGAAACGGCTCGCAATATCAATAAAGCGTTTAACAAGAGAACAGCTTCTGAGCGCACAGTGCAACGATGATTCCGAAAATTTTCTGATGGAGATGAAAACCTTGAAGATGAAGAAGGTCGTAGTCGTCCAGTTGCTGTGAACAACGACAATTTGAGGACAATGGTGGAAACAGATCCCCGTATAACAATCAGAGAACTTGCAGATGGGTTGAGCATTAGTCATTCAACAGTCCTGGATCATTTAAAACAACTTGGAAAAATCAAGAAACTTGATAAATGGGTTCCACATGATTTGAATGAAAATCAAAAGAACCGACGCTGTGAAATTTGTTCTGCCAATCATCTTCGAAATATAAACGATCCAATTCGTGATTGTATTGTTACCTGTAATGAGAAATGGATCCTGTATGATAACCGACGTCGATCTGCACAGTGATTTGACAAAGATGAAGTACCGAAACATTTTCTAAAACCGAAGGTTATGGTGACAGTTTGGTGGTGTGATGCTGGAATCATCCACTATAGTTTCTTGAATCCAGGTGAAACAATCACAGTGGAGAGGTACTGTCATGAAATTGATGAAATACATAAAAAATTGAAAATCATTTGTCCGGGACTGGTCAATCGAAAAAGTCCCATCCTTCTTCATGATAACACTAGACCTCATATTTCAAAAGTGACTCTTCAAAATCTTAATGAGTTGGACTATGAAACCCTGCTTTATCCACCATTTTCACCAGATCTCTCGCCAACGGACTTCTACTTTTTCAGGCATTTGTACAACTTCCTATGTGAAAAAATTTTCAAAAACCAAAATGATGCTCAAAATGCCTTCCAAGAATTCGTCGCTTCGATAACCGATGCATTTTATGCTGCTGGAATAAAACAACTTGTTTCTCGTTGGCAAAAATGTATTGATGACAACGGTTCATACTTTGATTAATAAACTTTTGTTTCTGTGAATTTGCACGTCTTTGAAGTTTGTGTCCCATTATTTTTCGACCAACTTAATATATTCAATAAATGCTTATTTAATAAAAACATATTATTCATTTTATTATTTAAAAAATATAAGTCACTTATATATCCTGATATTTATAAAAATATACTTATAACTATTTATATATCGCCACGCATATCTTCCTCTTTGCCTCAATCAAGCAAAATCAACACTTAGAATGATCGACTTATAATGATACCACTAGACTCAAGTCATGTTAACTATTAACAAAATACAAAAAAATATGGTTTGGGTAGAAAATAATAGAATTAACGGACTGCAACATCATCCATTACGTAAAAGTGCATCAAATGAAATATCTGCTAATGAAACAACAAAATATAGAAATAATTCAATCTAAAAATCGTTATATTCCTGAAGAGTGTTTATGAATTTTGATTTCTACATGAGTCAAATCTTTGAGCATCTCTTTGGTTGTGTTGCAAATGTCGACGATTTCAATAAATGAAGTCTCAATATTGTCAAGTACGAAATTTTGGAATCAATATTTTATCTGACTTTCTTCATGCAACATCTAACGTGTTCAAAACGACAAAAATATTAAGAAATTATTGTGGGTTCCTTTACAGTATTGTAAAAATCCATCAACAATAATTTCTTTATTGTTTCAGAAACAATTATTTTGACGAACCTATTTGGATATCAATTATAAAATCAGCAATTAAGGTACATTCACAGACGTTTATCAAAATAAGTAAGTAGCAAGAAAAGATTATCTTAGATCTAGACCGATACAAATAAAAACATTTCATAAATTAAATAAGTTGTGGTCGAATCACGAAAATAAAGTTCCAGAAATGCAAATTTAATGATTATCTTAAAACTCGTCCATTAATTTCTTTTCGATTTGGAAAATCAAATTTACAAATTGAAATTATATTCACATTTATAAAACTTTACCTTTACGAACGAGATTTGTATTTTATGTTCATCAAACAATTTCAAAATTAAATCAAATTTTTAATAATGAAAATTAATGTAAAATTATAATTAATAAGACAATAAAAAATATTAACTGAGATAGATGGCTTAGAAATCGAGATCAAAAACCAAAACAAAATAACAGAAAATAAGTTCACAACGAAAAGAAAATTATCAAAAAATTATGTCGTATCAAAAGGAATTCTTTCCATAATGAGTAAGAAAAAACAGTTAATCCTCTCCAGAATAATCCCTTTTTGAATAATCTTAGACTCTTCACGAAACCTAAATCTATCATCAATCCATTAAGAACTCGATTTAAATTAGCCGTTAATACCTAATATTAATTTTATATAAAAATTAATTTAATTTTGAAATGAATTGAAGAAAAAACAACTTAAAAATAATACGATTCATCATACCATTTCCCTAATACCAATTATAACCCACTTATCTTATTGATTCCTTATTCATTATTTTAAACATTTTAAATCATCAATTTGAAAAGTTTGATTCTGAATACCATGATTCTAAAAATGACGAATCTACAATCACAGTTGACGAAATTAGAATGCTGTTCGAGAAATTTATTCTTAAATGCAAAAAACCAGAAAATCTCTCAATGGATAAAGAGGTGTGAGTGTTTGGAGTTAAAGTCTTTAAAGATAAGAATTCGATGAGATGGATGAGAGATAATCATTTCAAGGACGAGATAGTTGCCGAATCAATATCGCGTCGCGAGTTATATTCGCTGTGTGGCCCATTAGTAGGAATCCGCCCTGCTGCTGGTTGGCTTGGTCCATCATGCTCCTACATGAAAACGCTCAGTGAAAGAAAATGGGATGAGAAAATAGATGTCGAATTATTCGAGAAAATCAAATTTGTTTTGAAAAAAGTTAAGGAGGAAGATCCTTATGGAGGAAGAAGAAGAATAAGTATATTAACCTTAAAATATTTTACCTTTTAAAAATAATAAATTATTCTGGCGAGATAAAAATTTAAATTCATACTCAAGATGGCGGGTAATCCGCCGAAATTAATTATTAAGTTTTATTATAATTAAGTTTTTTTATTCAAATTTAAAAGATATAATATTTTAAATGTTTTTAAAAATCTTGTGTTGTAATTTAACTATTCCTCGCGAACTTCGAAAATACCAATTTTCCCTCTCGGTAAGAGAAGCACATTTCCAAATACTAAACTCAACATAACATATTTAAAATATTCATTACAGTGTATGAAACAATACCCTCATTACAAAGAAAAAATATTTTCTTAGATGTTGTATTCCTTTCATTTTTAAAAAGTTCAAACTAAATAATTATTTTTAAAAAACGATCAAAAAACGAAAACAAGAAACTGTTTTTTAAAAATAAAATTTAAATAAAAAAATATTGATTTCGATTTTTTTTTTAAAAATCAATATAATAATAAATGAAAAAATAATTAAAAATATAAATAAAATGAAATAGGAATATCCGAAACAATTAGCACACATATTGAAATAATACAATAAAAGTTAATTTTTATTTAAAATGTCGAATGATATAAATTTGTCGGGGATGTCAACAACGATAGAAAAAAAATCCCAATGAAAATTGCCCGTCTAACACAGCTCTAATTATTTAAATTTTCTTCACTGTATTATGCAAATTAATTTCCTAAGCGGAACGTTCTATCAATTGCGATAATGGATCACTGTATGTCTATATAGATATAGATATGTATACTTCTCTATATTTTCAATACACTTCTTTTAGAAAAATGCTAGCGTCTGAGCAGCTGAAGGCATTTCAATGTATTGGGAATCGGTGACCATTTCTTGACTAAATTAATACTGCGACTAATCAAATAATAGATATCCATTTAGTTTTTACATAGATTCACAACTGCTCTTTCGGCCTGACAACGTTGTGGACCGCAGGTTGACTGACAAATTTTAATTAAATTACTTTCAATACTTTACTTGTTTTATATCAATAATATTTCGATGATTAATTAAGTGATTTATTACATTAGGCAGAATAATTTTTTCTTTTGTCTTTTAACTTTCTCGTAATTATTTGATAATAATTAGAACAATTCAAATTTATTAGTATTATGTTTCTGGAAAATAATATATAATATAATATAATATAATAATTAAATAGGATATTTATTATACTAACTTTGATAAGTTATGTTTATTACTGCTTTTGTTTTGAATATCCTTTTTTTAATGTAAAAACATCTAAGAACTAAATCAAACAATTGAAATATATATTTTTGGAAAGGTTTTGTATTTCTTATAGAAGAAAAGAATTTCTTGCAATAAGTTAAATGATTTATATAATTAAAATTTTTAGGTAATACAGAATATTAATGTTGAATAAAAAAATGAAAAACGAAAGAAAATCTTGGCTCCAGATAAGCAAATCTAATAATTAAAGCTGTCTAGGGTAATTAAGGTTTTCACAAGAACAGTGCAGCTTCGTTATATATTGGAGGATAAAGTTCCCTGTTTAAATAATGTTTAGTATCCATATTTTTTTACTGAAGTAGTGAAAATAAAAATGATTTTCGGGTTTACATTGATATGTGATTATAATAACATTTTGAACTTAAAATTGTTCATTAAAATTTTTTTAACTAAAAGAACCATATACTCTGAATATTTAACCAACGTGCTGAACTTTATGTAGTGCTTGATGATCTTTATGTTCCAACATCCAAAATTCCAATTCGTACTGCTAGATCATTCATTACAAGTCAAGCCAAAAATTACATTTTGTTGTTAAGTCACCTGAAAGAAAGAACTGCGTAATAAATGACTTCACTATAAAGATTTAAGAAAAAGATTGAAATTCTTCAAAATAAAATACATTGAAGTCATTGACAAAGTTGTGTCCTTGCTTCTGTTTGTTTATAATTCAGTTCTCTTCTTCAATTTGTCATTCTTAAATAATTTTGATTCTTGTAGATGACTATATATCTATCATTGATCAATAGTCTTTTTATTCAGTGTCATGTTTACTCCATGTATGATACTGCACAAAGTTTCATTGAGAGAGTTATAATTTTTATTTCCTAACGTCCAGATGTTTTTAATTGATTTAGTTATAACCTTTTTCTGTTGTAAAATTGATTCTCGATCCTGAATCTTTTGCTTCCCTGGGTTCTTGTCACTTATTAACCTTCTATGTCTTCTTTCTTCTTCTTTGATCTGTCCATTGAATAGTACGGGATCGTTTTCAGAACAAAAATTGAAGCCGGGGTATCAACTGATATAATAACATATATAGGCTTGATTTTACAAGAAAAATAACATTTAGCTCACTTTTCTCTGCAGCTGAATAGAAACTGCTTGTTCTTTGACTACTGTTCTTCTAATGGAAGGTGTTTGCTACTCATATTCTACAGGATTGAACCCTCAGCGGTTCTCCTTTATCAGATGTTCTCGATCTACTTGCATAGATTCATATAACCAGCTGCTGTTCTTCATTCTGTTGTAGTCTGCAGTTCACATATCATCCAATTTGCATTTCAATTTTGTTTTTCTTAGCAAATATATTCATTCCCGATACCTCTATCTGCAATTATTGATACAATAATACATTTTCCTCATATTTATAACCACTATCTGTTAGGGTAAACACTCTTTAAGTGTTTCAAGGTTTACTTGTATCAGATCTTTCTCGTTGATCATCAGATCAAACTCCTCTCTCCGTGCGCTCCCCAATTATATTACCACTGGGGAGAATTCTCCACTGACTAAAGGTTGTTGATTCTGTTTCCTGGCAATACTACTCAGACTCTTGAGGGAAAAAACATGCACAAACATGTAGGTAGATCAAAATACTTATGTTACATTGAACAAATTATGTACAAAAACACGGGTAAAGAAATGATAAATGGAAGAAAACGTTAATGATAATTGAATGTTAAACTTATCATGCTTATATATAAATTTCTCCAAAAAATTTAACAAAATTATTTTTTTGATATCAAATTAGCATTCACTAGATTCAAAAATATATATTTTTGATTTTAAAATAAATTGTTTACCAATTTTAATTATTTTTTTATATTTTAAGACTTTAAAATTATAAAATCAGATAATTTTTGCTTTATTAATTAAAAATTCTTTGTGATACAACTGTTTTGAAAATTTAATCTTGTAAAATCTTTTTATCACTTTTTTAAAATAAATTTTTTCAGAAAATTTATATGTGTAATAATATTTTCTTTAATTAGTCTAATTAAATTCATTATTTGAATGTTAAATATATTATTTTTAATAAATACAGTTTTATTCTTTAAAGAAAAATAAAATTACAAATAAAATTAATTAAAATTTTCATCTGAACAAAAAAAATTTAAATTATTAATTAGAAAATTCGCGGTATTTTATTCAAATAATTATTGATTTAAACGGTAGAAATCTGAATTTTCAATATCATTTTATATTTTATGTAAAAAAATATTTTTTAGAACTAAGCCGCTTATCCTAAGATTTGCAAAAAAATAAAAATAATTATTATTATTTTAGATCCACAAATTCAGAAAATTATTTGATAAATATTACATTTTTGATATTATTAATTTAATAATTTTTTTTTCATTTAATAATTTTTAAAAATTGAAACATTCATTAAAATTTTATAATTATATCACCATTTTAAAGAGAGTTAAATTTCTAACTGAAAATTTTGTAAATTTAGATTAAAATTGAAAATAAATTTAATAAGATTAAATTGCTATTAAATGTTGAAAAAAACTTGAACATTTTTGCAAAGTGAATAATTTAGACATTAATTAATATTTTATAATAAAATCTTTTAATTTTCCAAACGAGTCAATCAATATTGGATAGAAAATCTCGGGAGACCTTCCACATCCAGGTTGTAAAAAAACAAAATTAAAAAATCATTTCAATAAAACAGATTTCAATTTCGTATATTTCTGACAATTATATGACAACTTTTTGACAACAGTCTTTGGTTGATTGCCAATGTTGATTGGAAAATATTTCTTTTGTCTTGGTGAAAGAAAAAGTAAAATGAAAAAGATTGTCATTTTCCCAAATTTTTTTCTTCAATTTTTTTTATTTAAATTTAAATTTTACATTAAAAAAAATACAAAAAGAACATTATAAAATGAGAAAAAAAATAAAATCGTAAAACAACCGTTTTATTTTTTTTTCATTCTTTTAATTGAAATAAAATCAATAGAAAATTAAAAATGAAAGTGTTTGAAAATTTTATTTTTCCAATAGTTTTCTTTTTCCAGGAAGCCACAAATTCTGATTAAATTTTTTAAATAATGAAAAACGTGACAATTAAAAATTTTTAATTAGATTTTTATTGCTTTTTCTTATTTAAATTCATTCATAAAATTTACACTCGGACCTCCTCTTTTTTATTATTTAAATTCTATTGAATAATTATACTTTTATTTCTTTAAATTTAATAATAATTATTTTATGAATATTTTATTATTAGAAATAATTCATTTATTATTTTTATTGATTAAAATTAGTAAAACAAAAAATTAAAGGAATAAAAATTTATATAAAATATCAATATTTCTTGCCTGACAATTTTTCACCGATTTTTCTTTCTCTGTATTTTTTTAGAAATTTTATTTTTTTTAATTGTTATTTTTTTAATTTTCTTTATTTTAGAAAAAATTTTTTTGAAATGTACCTTTAAATATGTTTTAAAATGTTACTATTATAATATTATATAAAAATCTAAGTCTTCATTATTTTAAATTAAAGCCATAACAGTTGATTTGTCTGGCTCTTTGATTATGTTTTTTATTCTAAAAAATTACTGTCCTTAATTTATTTTTTTCTCTATAAAACAAATACACTTAAATTTTATAAATTTACAAACGTTTAACATAAAAAAACAGAATTTAATAATTTTTGTTTCATTGAACTTCCTGAACTATCAAAAACTCTGCAGTATTTCTTTAAAGAAAAAAATATGTTTTGATGGCATTTAATATAAAAAAAGGAAATTTATGTTTTAAACTTAATTTTACTCATTTTTTTCTCTCTAGAAATCATTTTCACAATATAAAGTGGTTTTATGTTTTTTATGTTGGGAAGTTGTTTAAACTTTATCACTTTCATTAAAACAAATCTACAAGTGTTACATTAGATGTTAGGATGATTTTTTTATAGTTTTTTTAATAAGAAAAAAAATCAATTTGTTTGATCTGATCTTGATCTGAACTCATTAATAGTTTATAATGACAGAGACTGAGACGAGTGTTGCATTGAAAAATGTTCTCTTAATCAATATTTCCTATTCAAAGTATTATAAAAAATGTCTTTGCTTTTCATTGTTTTTGGAATTTTATTTTTCGTGGAAGAATTTTTTCAATCATATTTTTCTATTTAAAAACTAAAATTAATAAAAATTTTCTTTTTGATTAATTCTATACGTTATTTTAAACAAAAAAAGATAAATTGATTTTTTTTAGTAGACAGATCAATTTACACAAGAAAATTTATATATTAATTTTATTCTACAATTTACCTTTTATGATACAATAAAAAACGATTTTTGAGAGAAAATTAATTTGTTTTTAATAATTTTAAATTAGAAAATGTAATATTAACGAAAAACATATTTTATTTTTATTATGTACATTACATTATTATTATTATTATTACATCTGTATTATTATTATTCTTATAATTATCATTTAATGATAAAGTGGTTATGCAATTTCTGATTTTTATGAACTTAGAATATAAAATATGTTATATTTTTATATTAAACTGAAATTGGTAAATTTCTAAATATATAACAGGTAATTTAAATTATAAGGCTTTAGTTAATTTTCTTTTCGCAGACAAAATTTAAAAACAGAAATGATTAAAAATTTTATAAAATATTTTAAATTAAATTTGGATTTTAAGATTAATAATATAATTATTAACAACATCACAATTTGAAGACAAACATTTATTTACAACGCAAACAGATTCTTCACAACAATTTTCAGTGGTCATCTATCTTTAATTGATATAGTTTTTGATTAAATATTTAAATATGAAAAAAATCAATGAATGCGAAATTTTAATATTACATTTTAATTTCTCATAATTTTATTGGATAAAAATACATTATGTAATTTTTTAAATAAACATTAATTTTTAAAATATATTAAATTTAATAATTTAAAATCATTTACTGAAAATATTATTAAAATTCATAATTATAAAACTTTAATTAATTAGTACTTAAAATTAATATCATTAGATTCAAATAATCAATCAATCAACATATCAATCCAATCTGAGCAGGAGAGTCACCAATCAAAACAGCATACAAACAACAAACTTACAACATTTGTGTGTTTGTTTTGTTTGTTTGTTTGTCGGTCACACTTTTCAATGTTAAATTGCGGAAAAACCAGAGTGAATCCATTTAAGAATGGGGTCAATCTGGATAGCCCACATCAAAACGGGACGGTTCTGTCTGTCCAGCGCCTTTGTCGAAAGACTCCGGGAGTCGATTTAACTGACTGACTGTTAAATCAACACAGCATTCGAAAAAATAAATAATAAATTATAATAAAGTATAATAATTACGATTTAAAGATTAAAACAGAAACTTTAAAAGTTGAAAATTCAGCTCACCCGTCATATGTGACAACCCGTCCATATTTAATAAGAACTGAGAACACATTTTTTTTCAAATCATTAATAATAAATAAAATTGAAGAAAAAAATTTGGGAAAATGACAATCTTTTTCATTTTACTTTTTCTTTCACCAAGACAAAAGAAATATTTTCCAATCAACATTGGCAATCAACCAAAGACTGTTGTCAAAAAGTTGTCATATAATTGTCAGAAATATACGAAATTGAAATCTGTTTTATTGAAATGATTTTTTAATTTTGTTTTTTTACAACCTGGATGTGGAAGGTCTCCCGAGATAGAAATTTGGTACTGCCAAAGGCTGAGTCAGCGCCTTGTACCGAGTGTCGCTTAGTATTTTGTCTCAGGAGTTTGTTCTACTGGTTCTTTAGAAGTAATTGCTGAAAAACTTCGACTAACTGATTCCTCAAATCGTGGCATTTTGAAACAATATATCTAAAAATTGCTATTAAGAAAACGTAAAAACACATTTATCAAGACTTTAGAACAAAAATTTTTTAAGGGAGATTTATTCAAAAATAGCGACATGAAAGTATTTTTAAAAGTTACATCCCTATTATACATATAATATTATCAAGTTGACATATTCAATTACGTCCACAACATCTATGGGAAAATCGAAATAGCATCGATATCGCATTTATCATGATTTGGCTTTTATTATTCTTTGTTTCTTCTTCAACTTTATTTTGAATTTGAATATCAGTTTCCCTGAAATCAGTCGCATTAGTCGATAGGAACATATTAAAACTTCATTATCTTTTAAAAATATTCTCAAATATTTTAAAACTACTTGTTCCACTTAAAGGATAGATTCAATATGAATAATTTCTTTGATAAAATTTTAATATTTTATCTACATCTTGAACCATGTAATATACGTCGATTCCATAAAGTTATAACTTAATTCTTCATTAAACAAAAGACCTGCAAAAAGGTTTCTTAAAAACCACAAAGCGTTTAGGACCCAATTTTATTATTAATTATATTACTAACTAAATTAATGATAATTTCTTCATTGATTTAAATTTATTATATTTATTTAATAAATACTATAACTATGTTTAAAAACCATAATTAGAATAAAGATAGTCGACTAGGCAAAAGAATAGAAAACGTAGAAACATTAGCGAAATGTAGAGTCTCCTAAATTCACCGTGAAGTGGTAACAATTCGGATTGGTTTGGATCACGCACAATTATATAAAAAATTTAAAATTATACGAATTTTAGTCTTCTTCTTAAAAATTCTTCTTCATTAAAATCTTCTTCTTAAAAAATAGGATCTCACCCCATATAATACTCTAAGCCTTAGAGTTTTAGAATTGTAATGATAAATGAGAGTGAAATGACATTTCAAGTCGTCTGCCTTAGACCCTTAGGTATTGTCGGATATTTAACTCATTTGTATCGAAATCATCCAACGAATTTTGTGAACATTATAAATGGTTTTGAGGTCAATATTTTTTTAGATTACACGACTTGAAACATCCTTTAACTCTAATTTAACATTTTAATTATCAGCACATCAATGGAGAAGGAGATACGGCCCTCGTAAGTGCCCAAAATAATGATTTTAAAAAATCCGGATCAATAATATAAAAAAAATAATAGTAGTCAAAAATATGACAAAATTAAATCTAAAAAAGGAAGATTCTACGACTTCATTTGCTACAGAATGATGTTCTTTAATTTATTTACTCCTTGTACGCAAGTGATAATCATTTAAAATGTATCCGTTTACGTTATACAAATATCAAATAACATTAATGTATCATTCGGATCATAAAAGAAAATGTTAAAAAAGATTTTAACTTTTATTTGTATTTACCTACCTATTTATCTTTTTATTTTCAATCTTTATATCTGAGAATGTTAAATTGAGAATACAAAAATTGTTTAATTAAAATTGTCTGACAACATTGTTCGGAGTAAATGGTTTTGAAGTAACCGATATGTTGTACCTTGTTTAAAGTTACAATTAAAGCAAATGATTTAAATAACTAGAAAATTAAATTAAATTTTCTAAAAGGGTTTTAAAACTTTCTTTTAATTAGTTCAAATTATTTATAAATTTTTATAACATTAATAATACGTCTAAATGTTTTTTCTATAATAATTATTTGATATTTATTTATAATTAATTTTCAACATTTATTTTAAAGTTTATATTATATTTTTAAAATCGTCTAATAGAAAATGGTATATTCTGAATATCTCATATATAATTATCGAAATAAATCTAACATTATTATTATTTTTTAAAATTTATTTTACAAAGAAACCTTTTTAATTAATTTATCTCTATAATAAAAAATCATCATTGTTAGAAAAAATATTAATATTCAAAAATGTTGTCGTCTAAAATATAAAATAAATTCTTAGACCGTCTTTAAAATATTATAAAGTATATTTTTTTAATTTTCTTATTTATGAGTTTAATTATTTTCCTTTTATGATTTATTGAGAATTTCATGTAAAAAAATAAATGTAATAAATAGAAAAAATATCTTTTGTTAAATTTTCAGAATATTACTTTTCAATTTCATATTCGTCAGTTGAAATTTTTTTTAAAAACAAATATTTAGTTAAATTTAATTGATTATAACAAATAAAATTATATATATATATAGTTTTCTCAGACTCTAGTTTTTTTTAAGCTTTAGATTGTCACCTTTTTACATAATTAATTCCAGGAATCTTGAAAGGTATAAATTTGATCTTATAAGAACATCCTTACGTTATTATGGATATTTTTATAAGGAAAACTGATCAGTCAAGGGAAAGGATGTTGTTTCTAAACTTTACAGTTTTTATGACGATCATTTTCTCACACACCTTTAACTCTTCTGATGGTACACATAATAAATTAGAATATGTGGCTACCTTAATCACCATTGAAAATGGATATTTTCTGAATTGACAATTTTGTCTTAGAGTAAAGAAAGACAAAATCATTATAGGAAAGTTTATATCTTTGTATTATTGTTAGAGGATTTTACATAATTAAGGTCGTTTACATAATTGTGGTCGTTTATCAACGTTTTTTTCCGTATTTATACTATACATCTTTTTCGATCAATCATAAATATTTTTTGACATATTACAGATAAAATCAGTATTGTGTACAGAATAAATGTTTACGGAAAAAGGTTCATCCGAAAATCAACTAGAAAACTAATAAAATTCTTTGCTTATATTTTTTGTATTTTGATTTATTAAAAAAATGTTTTAATCGATTTATATTTACAACTAAACTTCTTTATACTTTTATATTTCTTATAACCAGATTAAACAGTAATCCATGAGTAATTGATAAAAATTCAAAATAGACAAAATAAAGCCGTTTCAAATCTTGAAATATTTAATAAATTTTAAAATATTTTTTCATTATTATTCAATAATATCTTAAATAGTAAAAATAAATCTAAACATCCTTTGCCTTAAAACTTACTTTTTATAAAACTAACATTGAAACTTACAAATATGAAATTATCAATACTGATGATGAAATACAAAATTCATGTTTAATAAAAAAAAGCTTGTACAAAATTATTATTGAAAAATTTCAAATTAGCGTTTACATAACTCAATAATATATAATTATATATATATATATATATATATAATATAATAACATTGTGGCTATTAAAAATGAATATATTATTAATTAAAAAAATAAATTAAATAAATCCATGCTTTAAAAAACATATTTCCCAAATTCACACTATCGATCATTTTTGGCGATTATTTTTATAGGACATCGCCTACATCCAAGGAAACGAGAAGATCCCATCTGGCATTTGCAGTTGACAATTGTGATAACGCGAATGCGTTAACCGAATACCGTTATCGATGCCAGTCAGATCAGTTTTCCCGATGTCAAGATGTCTTTGGTAATTGCAATGACATTTCCTACATTTCCCAAATAACATTTACGACGCTTTAATTGGCTTTCATCGAATTTATTTTTAAATATAAACTATTACACCTTCAAAAAGTGCTTTGGATTTATTTATTGCTTTTTGAAATGAAATAAGTGTGCGTACACTTTGATAATTATAATTTCTAATGATAATATAGTGATAGAGAAGTCTAAGACCGATGTTCTTTAAATAGTTATAAAAAAACCTTAAGACTCTCTGAGGTTTTTAGTATTTCTTATAATCTTTATTCTTAATGGTTTAACTAAATAGTTTAGAAAGTATGTTTTGGAGTATTAAATTAAATTTAATTTTATACAAAAAATTATTAGAATTATTTTTAGTACACTAATAACACAAAAAAATATTATCACTTATAGAAATAGAATTATTAAATATCGTTAAAAGCAACAATAAAAAATTTTAAATATCTCAACGAAAATTTAAATAAAATTATTTAAAATTAATTTTGAATTTAAATTTTAAGAATTGTTTAAATATTTTTTCGATAAAAAATTATTTTTTATTTATTTTATTATATTAAAAAAAACATTTTTAGTTTACATCAAATTTCAAAATTAATAAAAGTTTTTTTTACTTAAAAATTCAAATAATAATCTTTCCAGTTTTATAGATTTAAAAATTGTTATTATTTTATTAAAATATTAAATTTGGTGAAATAAATAATTTTTGTTTTAAATAAGTTTTTAATAAAAAACATAATATTAAATAATGTAAAATTGTGTGAAAAATATTAGTTTTTTATGTTTTTTTGAGTAGGGAAATATTTTCGGTAATGAATGTTTTTCTTCTGAAGAAATGTTTTTGAACATGTTATATAATTTATGATAATTCTGCTTCATTTTAAAAGCGATTTCAACTTTTTAAGGAAAAATTATTTTTTTATATTTTAATGGTTAATTATATAATTATAATTCAATGAACTATAAAAATTCATCGGGCTTATTTTATATCTCCAGTTAATGGATTAATTAGCATACAACAAATAAAGCACTTTATAAACAATCAAAGAAAGTACAAAATTAAGGAATAGATTCTAAAAATAAAATATATTCTGCAAATTTTATTTTGAATGAAGCCCGAAATTTTTTACTCCCTCTGTTTCAAAATAGTGTTTAAGCTATAAAAATGTTCTTGAGATCTTATAATGTATCCTCAAAATATTTTTGGTAAACAATTTTTGATTGTGAGTCAACAGCAATTGCACTTGTTCAAATATCATTTATGGCTCCATGCTTAAGCTTCAGAGGATTTCTAATTGAATTATTTTTAAAACACCAATAATAAAATAATAAATATTATCACTCATAGAAATATTAAATATCGCTATAAAAGATAATAAAAAATTAATTAAAATAATTTTTAGGTGCTTCCGACATATAAAAATAAAGATAACTTCTATTAAAAAATATATTTAAATTATCCACAAAATAATTCACTCTTCCAATATTTGTGAATATTGAAACAAATATTTTTTTTAATAATTACAATTGTTTTGATAATTTATTTTCTTGTGAGGATATCAGTTTGTAAACCCAATAATATTATAAATACTAACAATTTACCATACTGTAATTTTAAAATACCTAATAAACTATATTAAATTAAATTAAATACACTTAAATTTAATCTCGAATAATTTAACATTTAACATTAAATTAAATTATTACGCTATAATTTATAAATATTGAATTTCAATTTTCCCGTTCATTCTTATCCTGATAATTAATAATTCTGATTTCAAAAATTTTTACTTCTTTAAAATCGCCCTCACAATGATAAAATCGATTAAATTTAAAATAAGATTTTAAAGTTTTTTGTGGGCTTCACATGTCTTTCGAATGGTATTGAGCCTCTAGGCTCTTTAGAGGGTCCACCCAAACTAAAGAATCAATAGCCGCTCCCCGATAGGCCTCCTACGGGGTTGGATAGTTTTGGTCTCCGAAATCTTTTCGGGTTCCCTGTGAGAAACGACCACCCATGGATTGTATAGCCATGGTTCTGCATACCTTTGACTGTATTCGTGGAAAAAAAAGTTTTCTGTACGATTATTGTACATTCTCTTTTGTTTTGTAAGTTCAACTGTCAGTCTTAGTTAGAGATTACATTAGCAGATCAATTAGTCATGCACATTTCTCATATGATAAAAAATTAAATCCTTTTTATAACAAAAAGGATCACAATACACCGTAATTTATTTCATTGGTAGTTCGATGATTCCAAGGAAAAAGTCTGACCTGTATTCCTGGAAATATTTGTTGGTCCTGACGTACTAGATCAGTATAAATGTTATTAAATCATTGTTTGAGTCCGTTAATCTCAAAATTTATCAATAATAATTAATATTATTAGTTAATAATTATTAATTTATCTTTAAATACATCATTTATATAATTAAAAAAAATTCGAGAATATTAATATGACTTAGTTTCATCAAATTTAAAACTCATGCAACATTTTATTATTCGAAAATCTTTGACCAATCTTTTGTTCAAATTTCAACATCATCCATCTTTACTTATTATTCTTCATTTAAACTTTCTTCAAATACATAATTCATACATAAATATGATCCATGAGAACAGGAAGTTTTAAAAGAATCAGAAGTAAAATTAGTAATATTACATATAAGTCATCCTTAGGCAAAATGTGACCCGCCTAATAAAATCTTATTTTTTCTTTCTCCTTTTAATATTCTTGTTTAGATAATTGAACACCATTTAAATTATTGCATATTGGAATTCGATAATCAAGTAGTAAATATTACAATCGGTCTGGGAAAAACTCATCTTTTGTAAATAAAGAGCGAAAGTCCCCCACCGAGTTTTTATGGCAGCAATTCTCAAACGGTTTCGTTCACAAAACATTTTTTTCTATTCAAAACAAACTTTAAAAAATTTAAAAAAATATTTTCAACTTATAAAATAAAGAAATTGTTGTTAAAAATACATTTGAATGATAAATAGTACAATATTTCAATCGTATAAAAATATAATACTCAATAAAAATATTTTTACATTATATTTATACAGATCACTTATAGATCACTCCCACAACATATTTTTTTAATATTACACATTATTTAATTTTTTTTGCAATTCATTTAAGGAGATACAAAATTATAATGCAGATTCGATTATATTTTGTGCAATTGCTATTGAAAGAAAATTGAAAGAAACAATGGGATATTTAAGTTAAAAAAACATTAAAAAAATATTAAAAATCAGAAAAATACAAAAACTAATTTTCGAGAGTATTATAAATTTTTATCTCATAAAATCTATTTTTCTAATGCACAGCTATACGTGAGTGATGGACATTCTTATTTTATTCTCTACCATGGATTTCTAGCATTCAGTAAAACATTATACAATAAGTTGTTCAAAACCTATGTAGTGCTCACAGGGTCGGGGGTCGGTTGGAAAGAAAGGGTCGTTTACTGAGTAATGAAAGGAGTATCTGAAATTACTTCCTTTGTAGTACATTGAAATAAATCCAAATCCTTTTCAAGGAACCAATTTCTACAAACCATCCAATATATATAAATTCCTAATTCCTCGTCTATCAACAAATACTAATTTGTTCCAGATTTTCAATCATTCACCAAACTCACAATCTTATTTCAAAGTAATTTATATTTTGATAAACCGATTTACAATTCTCTCTCAATTTTCGTGTGATGAAATAAAGAATCAGATTCTTCTTTTTACAACTTTCTGTTCACATTTTTTCGTTTGATAATATTTATAATTTAGTAAAAGTTGTTTTAGCTCATTCATTTTTACTTTTATTGGTAGTTAGCTAAAGATAGTCTCATTAGTAATGGGTCATTACTTAAGTTATTAGAAATTAGATTACCTTCAAAGAATAGTTATTGGTGTTCAGCAAAAATATTTTTATTAAAGGTTGAAATACATTTTAAAATAACAATAATTTGTTTAAATTTATTAATAAATTTAAAGAAAAATAATAATTTAAATATTTTCAGCCATTATTTGTCAATTTAAATTTTATTTAAAAGAAAAATTAAAGATTTTATAAATTGTAAATTTATATATTAAATAGACATAAAAACTGTTAATAAAAAATATTTCGACAATAAAATATAAATCCCTTTTAATTAAAATTCATTTTTTTAATTATCTGAAACAATTTTCCGAACCAAAATTTGTTAATACGACCATTTGTGTTGATAATTCAGCTCTGCTCAATCCAGCAGTAAATAAATACATATTTAGCACGTAAATCAAACCATTAATCTTGACTAAAGAGACTTTGGGTATTTGGAGTGAAGCACGAACGTTTTTTAACCGACATTATTTAATGCACAGATGGAGAGCTTTACAGGTAATCCATTGTCAATACTTTCCATCCAAACATTTCAGTATTAAAATTCGGTTTAAATCAAAGGCGGTTCTCTTTCATTAAGCCAACAATTTTAGTTGAAGTTGATATTCCTTTTCACTCTTTTCCAGATTCGCTGCCTACTGCCAAAAGAGTTTTCAGCTGTAAATTCTTTAGGAAATAACTTTAAGAACTAATTTAATTCACAGAGTGATAACGAGAGCTATCAGAGCGCTCTGTCTACCTAACAGTATTATCTATTCAATATCTAATCAAAGAGCAAAATTTTCATTTCTTAAAGTAAAATTTAATTTCAAAAATACAGCCTAAAAATTTCAAATAAAATTATGTCTAATATGCTAGAAAATTTCGATCAGAAAAAAAAGTTTTCTGGAGAAAAATTTTTTTTAATTTAATTTTTTTTATATATTTCTTTACAATGATAGTTATATTATTTAGCATATTTAATAAGAATATTAATTATTAAAAAAAAGATAAAACGAAAGTAAAATAAGATTAAAGAATGCACTTCAAATTTAAATCAAAATAAATTTTAAGAAACATTAAAATAATATGTATACTTCAAAAGTTTAAAGATTTGAGTTTTTTGAGTTCAAATTAGAATATAAATAGATTAAAAAAATAAAAATAAATATTAATTAAATTGACTTTTTTAGTATTGAATTTTTCGGGAATTTTGCTCGCAAAATTTGTCGGACGAATATTTTTATAATTTTTGTCTCAATTTGATCGTCGTGTGTAAATGAACCATTGTTTTAATTTAATTTAATTTAATTTTTTGCCCTGATTTGTGATTTTTTCTCTAATTATAAGTTTAGAAAAAGTTACTGCTAGAAATGAAAAGAAATAAACAAAAAAATCAATAAATAAACATCTAATATAAATTTGAAAAATAAAATACATTCGGTATTATAATTTATATATAAATTAATAAAATTGTTCATACTATCATTCGATCCTGTAAAAACTGAAATATCTGTTCTCATCATTCGAATTCGCTCAGGAATCTTCACAGCGTGTAGATGAGGGCGATTGTGGCGCGTCTCATGGTGGCGTTGGAAAACGATTGAGGGACTAGAATCAACATTCAACCGTGTCTCAAAAGTATTGTGAAGTTAGTTCTCTTCTTTTCAGGCACATATGTACTACTTGCATACTTTCCAAAGCTGGATATCGGTTAAAGTGTGTACGACAGTTTAAATCTGCTTTTATAATCATCATACGCTCTGAACATCAGGCTCAGTTGTTGATTTAGTTATCATGAGTTTAAAAACTCTGCTTTTTTAAGGTCACTATAACCACAATATATGTACTGCATATATTCCCACTTTAATAACTTTTTTAGGAAACTATATTCACTTTCAAAATCATAGTAGAGATTGGCACAAACTCAATAAACTTCCCCTGGTAAATAAGACAAAGATACATCTTTCAAATAAAATTCTTCAGAAGGAAATTTAGAGAACTAGTACTGATAATTTTGAAGTTTCAAGGAGTCACTACCACATAAAAATATATCTTCTTTATAACGTTGCACAGTGGTTGCCCGAAAGAAGTTATGATTTTAAGTTAGATGGTAGAATTTTGATAAGAAATGTGGAATGGATAAAGCCATTCAAATCGAGGGGGATGTGAGGAATATTTTTGAATGGTGTTTATTGTGCGTTGTTTGGTATGTTGTTTTAGGATTGTGTTTCTCCCACCCAGATGGAAGAGTGATATTTTAAATATTTTTAAAATATCGGATTGTTTAATTAATTATTAAAATTTAAATAATCAATTTAAAATTAAATTTATATTTCGTAAATAATATTTTAAAATTAAATTTTCTTAAAATAAAAAAAAATTATATTTTATTTAAAGTATAAATTATTTTTGCAATAATTAAATTGTAATTTAAATTTGTTGGAATAATGAGACGTTAAAGAATATTATTAAAAAATTATCAATCAAGAACGATAACGAGCTACGCAAGTTTTACGAAAAATTGTTCTAGTGACAATTCAAATTGTGATGCAAATAAATGTAATGAAAACTCAATTAATGTTCTTAATAAACACCATGTAATAAAACATAGTAAATATGTTCATTTTTGTTTTCCATTTCATATTCATGATTCAGTATTAAAATAAAATATTTTATAATAGTCATAATCTGAAAATACGTGTTTCAGTATATATAATTGAATTTAATGTTTATTTACATTTCCTAGCTTGTTCGTTTTTGTTATTGACAAAAAATAAATGATTTTTGATAATCTTATTTAATTCAATATGATAGAAAAGAAATAAATCCAATAATTACAAAGTTAAACTTTGAAGAGGGTATCCCATGTTTGTTTTCATATAATTTATATAATGAAAGAAATTTAAAATAGATCGTTTGATTTATCTTCTAAATTAAAACATATCATTTACAAATATCATTCAAAAAATTTTCTGTGATAATGATTATTTAAAAAATTAGCATAACTTATTTGTGTTGGTCCGATAAAGTTCGTGTGAGTTTATGTCGCTATTAAAAAGAAAGCAAATTAAAAACCAAGATTATGAGCTTCGAAAATTGAGATCCTTTTTCTAAAGATTGTCGTCCTTTCTTGAGGTTCAACTGAATTGTATATAATATAAATTATGTATTATCTAGCTTTCTTGTTTTTAATTTTAGAACTTTTCTAATCGAAAAGGATAAACACCTACTGAAAATGACCTATTTTTTATTTTATTTTTATTTTTTATTTTTATTTTCATTTTTTATTTTTTTATCCATTTTCAGGACACATAACTTTTGGGGAACAAAACAATATATACAAATCATATGAAAGATTATATTACTGTGTATCAGGGGTGGGCAAATGTTTTCTTAAGTGAACCGAATGAACTTTCCAAACGTTTGATGCGGGCCGATGATACATGTCATTCCGTTTTGAGAAAAACGGTTTTAAATGGAAATATTTTTATTTCCAAATAAATGGTGTATTAATAAAATAAAAGAAAATGTAGTTAACTATTTTATTAACATAATAAGCAATTTGTAACAAATGTCATAAAAAACATAAGTAATAAAAAATACATGTAACTAATTCAGACAATAGTGCGAATTATGGAAATTCGAATGGTCTTTACTTAAAATTCATTTAAAATTGGCATTTAATCCACTGGTGGCTACTCTTAACACCGCTTCCAAATTATTGTCAGTCATCCTCGATCGTACGCTGCTCCTAGATTTTTCACTAAAGTTAGTGTAGCTTAGCAAACGTACGTCAAACTAAAAGAAGTTAAATATTTCCGTGCAGGTTTTTTAAAACTTTTTTTAGGATTAATGAGGCATAAAAATCAGTTATTTTTACTTCAAGAAATTGATTTTTCAGCATTAAATTTGATTGTAATGTTAGTAATTATAACTGTACACATGGTGATGTATCATTTACATTAAATGAAAATGACAAACTTACTAAAGATAAATCTTCTGAAATATCATAGTTTTCAAAACGTCTTTTTACCCTGACGAGTTCCAAAGTCATTGTGAGGAATGTTTTGCATTGTTTTTTTTGCTTTATTTTGTGCATGTTGTATGTTGATTCGGATTGTGTCTCTCCTACCCAGATGGATGATTGGTATTTTCTTTGAGTCCTGCTAATAAAAATAATTTAAGTTAATTTTAAAGTAAAAAGATTTAATATAATTTTTGAACGTATTATTTAATTTTTAATGTATTTTAAAATTTTAATATATTAATTTAATATGTACTTTTTAAATATGTTTAGATTTTTGTCCACCCCTGCAGTATATCCGTACTGTGACTAAAATAATTAGACCTGAACCCAGGGAAAATGATACCGATTAAAAAGAAATAGATAGAAATGACCATGCAAAATTCGAATACTGATAAAAGAGATTATGCTTTCTTTTTATGATCTTAATTTTTTGATTTAAATTAGAAAATATGTAGAAAGTGATCCTTCTACAAATACTTCTTGAAACATACATTTGTTAATTGCGAATTTTTCATTTGGAAACTGAATAAATAATGAAGAAATAACTTTGACATTGAATTTATTTTTGATTCTGATAATAATTCTTTTTTTTTGAATTAGAAGTTTTTTTTATTTATTTATCTTACTTTTCTTCTTATAATTATGCAGATATATACATATATATTTACTTAAGTGTTTTTTAAAAAAAATCAACGTTGCACATGTTTTGATCTAAATCTTTGATCATCTTCAGAAGCTTTATTTGTATTTAAATTTATTTTTATTTTAATAATTTATTTAATTTTTATAATATACAAGGAAAAGTATTAAGGAAAAATAATATTAAAATTCAATTGTGTCAGTAGAAATCATTATTTTTAGTCAATAATATTATATATTTTATTTTAAGATTTTATTTTATTTTATGAAGGTAGCTTTATTTTTCTCATTTTTGATATTGATCAATGTCTTATAGTGTCTTATTAGCAATTATTCCCAACACAACGCCTGAAATTGTGAATCGAATTTTCGCTGAAGAATAGAAAATCCATCTTTTGAAATTTATAAAGTTTAAACTTTGCAAAATTTGGAGTGATCGAGAACATTAATTAAACTATTCGACTGATTTGTTCAAATATCCGTGTTTTGAGATGGCGACTTATCTCTTTAATGTACGAGCTTTTATAACCATGACAATAAACTTTTTACATCAAACTAGCTTTCACTTTGTTGTCAGTTTTAAATTTTACTGAAATATTTTTTTGTTTTGATGTTACGGACGCTATTTTAGCATTATCGATATCAGTAAAAATGTTCATTTTGAATCTTCTGAAACCTTCTGAATAAGAATTTTTAAAAACTTTAACACATTCTCCTTTATTCTCATCCATATAAAAACAAGACTACGATTTTCAGGTTGATCATTTTATCGTCAGGTCAATTCCCACCGTGTATTAAAGTAACTTAAAAAATTTTACTATTAATAAATCAGTGGATAAAAATGAAGTTTTAAAAATTAAGAAAAATAAACTAAACACAATCAATTCCATTCTCGCTATCCAACCATTGATTTCAATTTCCGTTTGAAATGTCTCACAGTTTGGTAGTCTATGAGAACAGTTTGTTCTCTCACTGTACCAGGCCAACCACTGCTGATTTTCGGTATAATAACTCATTATAACTGTGTAACACAATCACACACTGAAAAAATACATTTCGTTTTAAATTTCTTTATTCTTTCAATTTTTTTCAGAAATTCTTTGACTTTATCGTCACAATATAAATTTTAAAAAGTAAAACCTTCAAATAAATCTAAATCCTAAGGATTAAAATAAGAAGACTTGATTCGAGATAAAAGATTAGCTTTTCACAGGCTCTCAATTGTTCTACTTTTCATGTCTCCGTTACTCTTCAAAATAAATGTTTATTTAATTTTTAAGATTTTTAAAATAAATTCACTTTTAATTAATGGAGTAATTAATAAAAAAAATTTTAATTATTAAAAAGTCACCTATTATGTGTAGTTTTAAACATGGCAGGATTGACCCGATGGATAGCCCGAAAAATACGTGGGCGACAAATGCCCACCCAGACAAAACACGTGGATGACAAAATCGCTATTTTAAAATTTACATTTACTCGCAAAACGAAATAAATAATTATGAAATTCATTAATAAATATAAATTTATGAATATTCATTCGTTCAATCTAAAAATATTTTTGAAGAATAAATTTACTAAATGTTTACTAATAGTTTACTTATAAAGGACGTGAATTTAAAGATAACTCGCCCTCAGTGGCTGTTAATATTGAAATTTAGATAGTATCTTTTGGATAATCTTTTGATGATAAGATTTTAATCTCAAAACGTGTCTTACTTTTATTCATTGAATATTAATAAATTGGTCGTAATTTCTTATCAATAACTAGAAAAAGACCCGTCATATATGACGGGTGAGCTGAATTTTCGACTTTGAAAGTTTATGTTTTAATCTTTAAATCGTAATAATTATACTTTATTATTTATTGTTTCGAATGCTGTGTTGATTTAACAGTCAGTCAGTTAAATCGGCTCCCGGAGCCTTTCTGCAAAGGCGCCGTACAGACAGAATCGTCTCGATGTAGACTATTCAGAGTTATCTCAACTTTACGCGGGTTCACTCACTGTTCCTGCACTATTTCTCATTTTATCAGCATATATATGATCATATTAAAATTTGAGCTTGACCGACTCACCGTGAATCAGATAAAAACAAAATTTTGCAAATTTAACCTAAATTGATTTTTAGAAATATAATTAGTAAATAAGTGATATAAATCATCATTTATGAAAAAAAATTAGTATTTTATTAATATTTTCATAGAATGGTCACGAAATTCCTTGTATTAATCATCAAAATCGTCATTATTCGAAATCACTGTTAATTTAACCATTTAACAACTGTACGGTTTTCGATTGATTTCACCGGGCGTCTTTTGGCAAAGGCGCTACGAAGAAAAAATTGAATTGAAGCGGGCTATCCAGATTGACCCCGTTCTTAAATGGATTCACTCTGGTTCGTCCGCAATTTAACATTGAAAGGCGTGACCGACAAACAAACAATCAAACACACTTTTTATACAAATATTATACAAATATTGTATATATGCTTAACGTAATCTCTGTTATTCAAGAAAAAATTAATGTTAATGAGGATAAATGTAATGTTGAATCTATTCAAAAAATAGAAATTTTTCTTGATACCTGACGATGACGGTTATACCGTCGAAAATTAATTGTCATAAAAGATAAATGTTTTATTAACAAATGGCGTGTTTTTATCTTTAAAAATAATTTGATATATATTGATTTGATTTGACATATACATTATAAATATTTTTTATAAATGAATTTTTGGGAGTACATTATATGATTTTAATTTATAAATGTTAAGAATCTATCTTTTGTTTATTAAATAAATTTTGTGATTCAAAAATGTAAAATTTAATTATATTTTTAATAAAAAATTGCCATCTTTTTTTCAAGTTTATTTGTAATTTTTAAAAATTGTTAAATTATTTCCATTGAATGATCATTACATACAGTTCCAGACATTTTGGCATTGGAAATACTTATAATTAAAGACGATCACCGTCGAATATATATATAATATTTTGTATTAAATAATTAAAAATAGTTAATAGTATTTTGAAAAAATTCTCTTCAAACAATTACATATTTTTTAATATTGAGTTTTATTTTGAAACATCTATTTTAAAAATTTGAACATTATTTTAATTCCCGTGTTTATTTTGGCCCGTAATAGGGATCTACATTTCATTAGCCAGTGATTAGTCTCAACTGAATTGTGACTTAAGAAGTTTCTAATATTTAAAATATAAAAGAAATATTATGAAATTAAAAATGTCTGATTAAATTTAGAAAAAAATTACATATCAAAGATTTGCCAAAAAAATATTAAAATTAAATTTTTTCATATTAAATATTTGAATTTAATATTGAAAAATTCTAAATTCATTTTTAATATATTTAATAAAAAGAATTTAAAAAAAATGTTTTTTTTATTTCTTTTTATTTAATCAATAATTTTCTGCCAAATTTTAAATTCTACTTAGATAAATTAAAATAAATAAATAAATAAATAATCTTAGGAAATTAACTTTAGGTCTTCTTATTTATAATACCAGAAATACAATCCAATTTTATCAAGAAATATTATTAAAAAATAAATTTCTGTCAAAATTTTGTCTTTTTCAATGAAACATAATTTTATTAAACGGAAATTATTATAAGAATTTGTCCTCTCAAACTCTTCAATGGTGTATGGTTATTATTGTAATTATTGTGACAATGTCTAAATTTGTACAAATGTTGGAATCTTGATAAAAATATTTGTCTTAAAATAAATTTAAAATTGTATTGGAATTTTGTTAATTTCTTTTTAATTTAAATTAAATGTTTTGTAGAAAAATAATGTTAACGTTTTAATAAGTATTTAATTTGAAAATTTTTTAAACATTACTAAACAAATAATATTTTATAATCAATTAGTGCAATAACTACTTAAATAATGAAAAAAAGTCTGAAATTTATTATTTTAGCAAAAAGTGAAGGTCACTTTTATAATAAAATCAATAAAGAATACGTTAGCTGTGGTAGCCGGAGAAAAGTCATTGGAACTCTTTTAATTAAGTTTTAGAAAGAGCCACCTGTTAGATTCACACTGTGAGTAACAAATGAGCACAAATCTATCAAACTATTCCGAAAATTGATTGTTCATATTTCTAAAACGAAATGATGAAGTTAAATCTCGTCAAAATCTCATTGAGCTTATCGCATGGTTTGCAGATCTGGCGATGTATTTCCAATCAATTGTAATTTACAATCCGATCTCGAATATTCAATGAATCATTCCAAAATTAAATTCGTACCTCCAGAAGCTGTGTCTCATATAATTAAACAAGTCCATTTTAATCAAGAGTCGATTGAAGTTATGAATGAATTTCGTATGTTTTTGGAGTATAATATTTCAAAGAAATTGATTGATGAAAAACAATTGTATAAACCTGATCTATATTTCTTAATACAGTAAATATAATAAATATCGTATGATTTATTTACATATTTATTTTAGAAAAATAGTATTACAATTTTTTTAAGTTTATTTTATTTCTTCTCTGTGTAATAGTTTATATGTATATTTCGTTTGTGTGTATTTTGTACAATTTATTTTTAAATCAATTGTAAAAATATTCCTCGACATAACAAATTCAAATCTCACAAATTATTCAAACACTGAAATCGTTTTTATTAGCTTGCTTTCTTGTCTGTTTGTCTGTTCGTCTGTCCGGAACAAATCTTGCGATTGATTTTTCGACCACTTTCAGTCATCCAATTCAACTGAATTTTTTTATACAGGCTTGCTTCCGATGACAATACAATTTGATAAAGAAAATTTTGAAAAAAAAATATTTTTTTCTAATTTTTTTTGCAAAAAACCACTTACGATTATCTACAAATTTATACACTGTATTAAATAGCAATCTTTTCGTTTATTTTCATGAATGAAGTTTTATACAGGCTTGCATCCGATGACAATACAATTTGATAAAAAAAATTTTGAAAAAAAATTCCTAAATGATAACTAAAAATAGTTAAATAATAATATTAATAGAAAATTTTTTTATAAAAACAACCACGTTTTTCAAGCATTACCAATGCATTAAAAAGAGGAAAATAATTTTTTCTAGACATTTGAGAAATTTTATACCTAACCAAAAACGTGGGGCATAGAAATGATCGATTGTTACTAAAAAGCAGTAAAGAGGAAATAGCAGTTACTAATAGCAGTAATTCAGAAATCCGCCCCTCGTTTTTGGTTAGATATAAAATTTCGAACATGTCTAGAAAAAAATTATTTTCCTCTTTTTAGTGCATTGGTAATGCTTGAAAAACGTGGTTGTTTTTATAAAAAAATTTTTTTATTAATAATATTTTTAAATAAAATTGATGGATATATTTATTAAAAATGTCTTTGTTTAAAACACCCACGGTAATTGGGGTGACCAATACGAAAAAATCGATAAAGAATTTAGACGCCTAAAATTAAGGCGGCTAGTAATTAAATCGAGTTTTGATTATCTCTACAAAAATCGTTTTGGCCATTGTTCAAGAATACAATTTAATAATCGCCTTACATCGCGTCGCTCCATTCAATCAACTCGATATATCCAACAATTAATTTATTTCAGTGTAGAATTTACTAGAACCCAACTACTAAAAGTAATTTTATCAATATGAAGATCTTTATTATTAACTATTTCCTTTTATTTTTTAACAGTAATCCAAATCATATATCTTTTTCTTGTTACTCCTGGTGTTATTTGTTTAATTATTTAATTTCCTAATTTTAAGCCTATTCATCTATTTAATTATTTTGTGAGTTGAGATTAAATCTCGCGAAGTATTTATACCCTTTGTTCTTCGTTGGGTTTAATTTATAAAACAATCAAAGAATGGATTTATCCGAAAAAACTGATAATCCTTCTAATTGCCTCTAATCAAAATAAGATCAAGTTAGATGGAAAAATTTACTGATAAACTCTTTTTGATTTCGATGGAAATATTGAACTATTAAAAAAAAATAAATTGTGAATGTTTGAAATTGTTCGAAATAGTGTATAAGTAGGGGGAAATGGGCATTCGGTCCCACCCCCCCCCCTGGCCGTAGCCATGGCAACGATATGGGTTATCGTGGTTACCATGGCAACCTACCCGATTACCATAGCAACGGTCGCGGTTACCATGGCAACGGTCGCGATTACCATAGCAACGGTCGCGATTACCTTAGTTACGGTCGCGGTTACCATGGCAACGGTCGCGATTACCTTAGTTACGGTCGCGGTTACCATG
>MQRK01013836.1:0-13335 GCA_001938485.1 Girardia tigrina | reverse complement strand
TATTATATAATTTTTAAAAATATTTAATAGCAAATTAACATAAAAATATTTAACCCTTTAAATTAAAAAAATAATAAACTATTCAGGCGAGATAAAAATTTAAAATTAACCCCTCATAAATTGATTCAGAAACCCTCGATTCAAGACCCTGAGTCCGAAATTAAATTTCTACAGAAATTAAAGAAATCGACAGCAATAAATAAGACAGTGACACTAAATGAACCACGATTTATTGAAAAAAAACACATTTAGCGGGCATATTGCAACACAACTAAAATCCTTACAAAACTATAAGACCACATCGATTTAGAGAGAAGTAACGAGCGTTTCCATTTTCTGCAGAGTCTCCTTTCTCTTGATCTCATTCTTGGTGTCCAAATCGACATACTGCGCCTTCTGCATCTTGCCGGTCACAATCTTCTCCGCTAGCTGTATCGATTGACCGATCAATTCCTTCATCGTCGCGTCGTAACTCTGCAAGTCCTTCACTTTTTCTGCCGACTCCATCGAATCAGCCTTCAGTTTCGTCTGAATCGCCGCGACCGATGACGTCAGCTTCTTATGATCGGAATCGATCTTCTTTCGATCCCTCAAGAATTTCTCGGCGTCTTTCCCGGTCTTGTATTTACTGATGGCGTCATCGTACGACTGGTAGACGGCACAGCGTTTGTCATGAGCGGTCTGCAGTTCCTCAACGAGCCCGTCCACTCGCATCTTGCTCTCGACCGCCTCGTCCTAATGCCAACACCATTACCAGTCTCTATCGACCAATGACAATTCTGTTACCTTGGTGATTGAGAAGTCCAGTCGCACACACACTATCACGAGCAGGAACAGGAGGTAAAAGGCAACGATAACCATCAGTGGTTCTCTCGCCATCAGCACGACATTGAGAGAATAATGTACCTGAAAGAGACAATATTACGGGACAATCAATATCGCGACAGAATATCATCACTCCATTTAATAAATTATCCATTTTTTAGTGATTTGTCAGCGGTGGAATTCCATTTTCCAGAACTAAAAGGACACGAGGATTTTCAAGATTTGTGATTATAATAGATGTATGGAAAAGATCGTGCCGATTTTTCAACAAATTTTTATGTCAAAAAAGTCACATAAAACGGCTACTACATTTATTCAAAGTCTTCACTTGCAACCATGACCTTATTCCATCGATCTGGTAGGACAAAGATGGCCTTTCTAAAGAATTCGGGACTTTGGGAGCCAAACTACCAATAGGTCTTCTAGGTTTGTGAAGCTCTAGTCTCTGATGGAGTCCTCCAGTTCCAGGAACAGGTGGTAATCGGATAACACCAGGTCTGGGGCATCAGTCGGGCGCGATAGCACTCCACAACCGAGCTCCTCGATCGTCTGGGGAATGAACCTTGTCGTGTATAAAATAGGCTTTCTCCTTCCATTGCCAGTGTGTGGTCCTAGTCATTCAATTTCTGCGTTCACCGTTTGACCTTCTAGCAGCAGTTCATAATACCAAATCCCCACCGAACGCATTCAGCATATTTTCCCTATGAAGTCCGGCTTTTAGAGTCATAACAGGTTGACAAACTGGACTTAGCAACTGTTTTCTGGACACAGGATTCTCATATAAGACCCACAACTCGTGTCCTGCTCTGATCTGGTGAAGGAAATCCTTATTCTTTTGTCTAGTAGTAAGTGATATGCACGCTGCAATTCATATTCACCTCCGTACACTTGTAAGGAACCCATTTTCCAGCTTTTCTTATCTGATCTACTTCAAGGTACTCGACAAGTTATTGTTGCGCCTGCGTTGGATCTTCACCAAGCAAGCTCTCCAGGAGGTAATTAAGCAGCTTTCTTGGCCTCCTTTTACTTGGCTCATCTCTCAGATCGAAACTGCTCGTTTCAATCAAGTTGATCGACTAATGTTCTTGATCATTGGTTACACTGTAAAAATAGTATCTCTTCTATTTCAAATGATGAATTTGCTGTTCTGACATAAGGGCTATCGCATGATGAGAGGCAGTTCTGTGAATCCCTACTCCATTATTTAATATTCAAAATGGACAAAGTGTCTCAATTCTTAAAATCTTTAATGAAAATAGACGTGACCTGCAGGAATCAAGTCAAATGGATATCCAACACAATATTGTTTATATTTTTTGAACATTACTATGTAGTTCTAGTCATCATTTTCCTGTTTAAGCGGAAATATAATTTCAAAGAAACTGTCCTGATAATTTTGAGCACTAGTGAATATTTACTGAATATTACAATTGTTGTGATCAGGAGAATTCCACAGTAAAATAAAGAAAAGCATTTTATTTAAAATGAATGGTTGCGTAGACACGAGCGTTTGGGATCTACGACAAAAACTTCGAATTTAATGATTAAATTAATATTATTAATTGAACATTTTTCAAAAAATGGCCTAAATTAACGTATGAGCAGAAAATGTCTGGAAGTCACGAGAATTGTCAATGTACAGGTGAGTCAGAAGTCATCGGACAGTCAAAACGACACAGGTTTTAAAAATTCAATTTATTATTACATTAATATTGTGTACATAATCTAACGGAGTAAATGCTCAAATGTTGGCCGCCTTCTTCAATGCACTTTGCAGTCCTTCGAACGAGAGAATAGCAAGCACTTCGACATAAATCATCACTAATTTATGTGCAAGAATTCATTATCATTGCCACAAGTTGATCTATTGTTCCCGGCTTTTTGGCATACACTGAATTCTTTAACACACCCCGAAGAAAGAAATCAAGAGGAGGAAGGTCTGGAGAGCGAGGAGGATACTCGATGGAACTGCGGCGACCAATCCATCTGTTTGGAAAGTTGTCGTGGAGCCAGTTTCGCGCTAAAATGCTGTAATGGGGAGGTGCACTATCTTGTTGAAACCACATCTCCCTAAGCGGCCAGTTCTTCACACAGGGTATAAAATTATTGTTAAGCATTGACACGTAACTATCACCTGTCACAGAACCTTCAAAGAAAAACGGCCCTACCAGACCGGAAGCAGTGATTCGAATCCAAACTGCGACTTCTTTTTGTAGGATTTCATGCGGATTTTCATGGGCGCAGTAAACAGAATTGTGACGATTGACCTGTCCGTTAAGCTTGAAGGTTGCCTCATCACTCCAAATAATCTTCTCCGGAAATGTTGCGCCTCGTAGCAAAGTTGTTGGAAAATCTGAGTGAATTCAACTCGACGGTCACAATCATCTTCATTCAAGGAGTGGAATAAATGTGAATGGTAAGGTTTTAAATGAGCATCGTGCAGGAGCATGACAATGGAAGTTTGAGAAATGCTAAGCTCTTGTGATGCTCGTCTGGTGGATTTTCGAGGACTATTCGTAAAACTATATGTAATAATTTGTCTGTTTTCAGAGTTGCAAACAGATTTAGGTCTACCACATCTAGGAAGATCTTCACAGGAACCAGTTATTTCAAAGCGGTAAATTAGATTCACTATTGTGTCTCTTTTAACCGCCCTACCAAATTTTTCTTGGAATCGTCTACATGTTTCACTTTTGATTTCCGTTTTATAAAATGTTTTTATGAGAAATACGCGTTCTTCTGTTATTAGTTAGGAATTATTTGACTCTGCCATTTTTAAGGTTTGTTAAATGATGAAATTATCGACTTAAATGGACTATTTGTAAGATGTGTTCACATGATCTTCTTAGTGAGTTTACACCAAGAAATCAACCGACTGATCGATGTAAACTCATTTGGATCACTAATATAATGACTGGTCGGTGACTTCTGACTCACCCTGTATATTTGTAGTGAAAAACTAAATCAAAATAAATTTAAATGGAGCCCAATCCGTTTTGTAGATCGAATGTTAATATTCTGTTTTTAGGAAAATATTTTTAAAAATAATAAAAAATCAATTAATTAAAAAACTGAGAATAAAATGATTTTTTAATAGAATATTAACATTCGATCTACAAAACGGATTGGGCTCCATTTAAATAATCTATAATTCAGTTTTTCACCACAAATATGCGTTGAAAATTTTTGGCGATGTCGGGGTGAACTTTTAATTTTTGATATTTTTTAAAAATCATATTTATATTTTAGATAAAGTAAAAATAATATTCAACTAATTAAAATGAAATAATCTTTAAATAAAAATTTAAGTTTATAGATAATATTTTTTACTAGTTAAAATAAATAAGATTTTATAAAATATGTATTTTATAGGTGACATTTCACCAATTAAATGGAAATAATTTTTGTAAAAATTTTAGAGTAATGATAATATTTAAATTAAATTGAGACAATTTTTTTATAAAAATTAAGTTTTAAAAATTCACAATTAAAATATCATTTTCGAAGTTAAAGAAGATTTTGATATATTTTGTAACACTATTTAAAATAAAATTAGAATGTTTATTGTACACGGAAATTTTTATTAAAAACAAATAAATTTTATAATTAATGAATCTCTATTAAATAATAATAAATTTAAATGTTGCTAAATATTTTTGTATTTTAAATTTAAGTTAGTTCTGCAATTTTATTAAAAAGAAATAATTTATATTCGAATGATTTAAAATCAAAAAAATCAAAATTGAATAAAATAACAAATTTATATATTTATCGATATTATTATTTATATTTAGAATTTTGAGATCTGGATTATGTAATTAAAATATTGTTCCTCATAAATTTGTTCCAATAATGAAAATTGTAATAGAAATAAAGTTTACAAATTATGACTTCAAATTTTAATCACGACCCTAATAGGCGACTTCCAGACATTTTCAGCTCATTTATTCGTTAATTTAAGCCATTTTTTGAAAATTTGTCAATTAATAATATTAATTTTATTTAAATAAAGTTTTACTAAATTTAATAATATTAATTTAATCATTAAATTCGGCGTTTTGTCGTGATACCGGGCGTTTGTGAATGATTGTAATGGAAATAGTCTTCGGGCTATTATTGAATTCAAATTCCTATGGACTAAAAAACTTTTATAATAATAAACAACTTCAAATTGTCATTCGGAAAGGTGTAACTTTGGTGAAACAGTGCTCCCGTCCGCAATAGTATTTCCCACTATCAGTTTCGAGTTCATGAGCATGTACAGGAACGACGGAGGAAAATTCATTGTCCCCATGAAGCTCGGCACTTTTGATCGGTGTGCTTTTCGCGACAGACTCTTCTCGGTCGGTGCATGATCGAGGAACGTGCACGTCGACCGCCCACTAAGCTCAACCACTGGTTCTATGAGATCGTCGCGATTATAAAATATCTCGAATTATTCTTTGGGTACGACTGTTATATTGCCCTCGCATATTATGTAATCAGTGAAGATTTATTCTTTAAGATTACTTATTTAATTACTTCATTTAATAAATTAATAATAATTAATTTATTCTTTAAGATTAATTATTTATTTAATAAATTAATAATAATTAATTTATTTTAATTAATTAAATTCATTGAATAAATAAATTAGTGAATCAATAAATCAATTATTACATAAATGAATAAAAAGTAAATAAAGTAAAGAATAAATTAATTATTGAATGAATTATTAAATAAATTATTTAATTTATTATTTATTTTATTAAATTTGATTGAATTTCAATCAATTAATAATTAATTATTTCAATTTTTATTAATTAATTAACCGTTTACATGCGGACCCAATTAAACCTTTGCCTTTCGTGTTAAAACTTTTAAAACAATCTATATATGCTCTAACTAAGAAAATCATGTGGTTAAATCGGCGACCCAATCAATACCGAGAGAGAAAAATAGGTGTCCTTTTTATAGGACAGCCGTATTATTAGAGTACTAAACTTTTTAATACACAGCAATAATATAAAAAACACGCATCACTAAGCTATTGTGGGCGAGTGTGGTACGCATGAAAGCAAAGAGGATGAAGAGTTACAGAACACTGAATGCACTTAAATTTTTTAAATTTAAATTTTGTTGTCATCAAATGGAGCAGAAATAGGGGCTTGTTTACGTGATGTACTGATATCAATAGAAAGAGAAATGCTTGCTTAATCAGAAAATCGTGTTTAAGTGAAAAAATATAGTAGTAGGTCACGACTACTGTCATTTATATGAGTGTCCTTTAAAAAGGACAGCCGCATGAAAACGGTTAACAATTTTATTCATCCATTCCGCCAGTTATTCCTCTAATTCGAAACGAAATTATATAATCTATACAGATTACATAATATATGCGGGGCAGTATAACATTCGTTCCCAAAAATTTTCTATTTCCCGGCGCCGAGTTCTCTGTCTCTTACTAATCCCAATAAATTCTATTGCTTATCGTCCTTACAAAATCTCTCATCACTAATCAATAATTTCCAGAATAAAACTCGCGAAACAAACCTCGAAATCCTGAATGTGGTTTTCGACCAGATTGGCCTTGCTGAGCACCAGCACAGTGCGCCCGGTCGTGTCAAGATACGTCTTGAGAATCTCTCTCGGTCCCTCCCTCACCGGATACGGCGCTTTCACTCTGATGTCACTCACCCCCTCCGGCAGCACGACCTTCACAGTGGCGTGATCGATCACCTGATCGTCGTAGATGTGGTCGATGAATCGCATTTTCATCGCGAATCGATTATCCTTCGAGTAGAGGAACTCGAAACTCGGCACGTTGTAGCCCAGCACGTAGTGGGTCTTCCAGCCGCCGAACAGCGGGAACCGCGGCCTCAACTCCACCTCCACCGAGTCCGACAACTCCTTCAAGTGACTCGTGCTGATATTGCCGATCTCGTCGCGATAGTAGACGTCCCGGGCGGCCGAATGGAGCACGGTCGTGAAGCTCTTCACCGACGAGATGCCGTCCTGCATGCGCTGGTAGTCGTAGCGCGAGAACGGGCCCTTCAGTTTGGCGCCGCTGTGGTACAGATCGATCGTTTCCTCGACGGCGATGTTCCCCCAGTGGGAGATCTCGATGTGGCGAGTGAGACTCGTGACGGTGATGAACGGCGAGTTGTTCTCGTAGTGCACGGTGAGCTCGTCCCGGGAGAACGCGGCGCGGTCGCGATACGCGCCGTAGTTGATCTTGTTGTCGTGCTTGGACACGGGCTTCACGGACTGCGAATACGACAACACGTTGCCGTTGGTCGTCACGACTTGGGTCTCCTGCTGCTCGGTGTCGTACGGCGAGTAAAAGAACAGATTGCCCGTGAACTTCATGTACTGCTTCTCGGACTGGCGGATCTCTGCCGGGAACGGCACCAGTTTGTGCGAGTAGATCGTCTTGAGATTGAATGTCAGCGATCGGCCGATGTTCTGTTTGCCGAGATGGATCTGGAATTTCCGTTCGCTGAAAAACATAATCGATCATTTTCATCGGCAATTATTATTGTTGTTTACTTGAGAGAACTGTCGGCGGTTTCGGTCACCACGAATTCTTTATCATCGTCTCCGGTTTTACTCTAAATTGACAATAATTTTTTTTCAATTACTTTTTCGGTTTTATTACTGTCGCTCCGATAAATGACAATTGATCTTCGAAACCGGAATTGATCAACACGATATAATCTTCATCATCGGGTTTCACTGTGACAATGGAATTGATTTTCACTAAATGCGATGAAATGTCGATAGTTCGAATGACTTTTTTGTTGATTGTGGCTTGTTCGGTAAATTTTATAGCGCTTATTACTAGACACAATAGAAACAAGACATTCATTTTTGAATTATGCTGACGACACCTCATAGAAATGATGTAGTAAAACAATTGGGTGATTTTTGCGATTTTTTTGAAGTGGTGGGTTTTTGATGGTTTAATTTAATTTTAATTAAATTGTGTTTGTTAGATTTTTAGTTCTTTTTATTATGGTTTAATTGGGCTTTTTTATTTAGGGATAAATTTTATTTTAGGGTATTATTGTTTTTTAGTTTTTCATTAGAAGAAATTATTAAGTATTATTACGATTTAAACAGTTAAAATCTATATAATAATTATAAATCAATTATTAAATTCTGGTATCTGCGGAGAATAGTAATTAATAAATTACTTTATTATACATAATTAGAAACGTAATTCTTTCTCTGTTATATTTATTCTGTTAAGCTATCAATTTATCAAAAATTCTACTTTAATTAATTTTAATAAACATCGTCATTAATTAATCCAAAAATAAATAGATATACGAGATGTTATATGTTTTATTTATGATGTGCGAAATCTGAAATTGTTATAGATGCGAAAGTCTATTTAAATTATTTGTAAAAAAGAATTTTTAAGTAAAAATAAAAAATCTAACTCAAACTTGTATTAAAATTGTATTATCTGTCAAAAATCAAAAATGATTCATAATTTTTACTTTTTTCTGAGATTCGTAATTGTTTTCTGTGTGTTTTTAAGCAAAGTTACTCCAGACCTTTGCTAGTGAAAGAGAATAACCTATATTCTCAAATTGTGTAAAACGTCCTGAAAAGAAACTTTAATATTTATATTATTTAACTTTTACACATGCACCTATATCAGTAGTGCAGTTCTTATAATTGAGGGTATTTTCCTGATATTAGTGATCCAAGTTACTAATTTTACTTATGTTTCTTTTTTATTAAGCAAAATTTACTTATTTTACATAGTTTTAAATTGTTGGTTGGTGACTTTAATTTATGATTATGTTGATTTAAAATTGCATATTTTATTTCATTTCAATGTTACTTAAATCCGCCTTATCTTGCTAACTTATGTTTGATTAATTTTATTTCCTTTTATTCATATTTTCTTCTTAAATTTTTAACGTAACAAATGTGAAATTTTAATGTATAATTAATATATTATATTATTTTACGATAATTTTTTAATTAATCAATGAAATAAATGACTGCTTAGTCTTCATTTCGGTATAAAAACTTATTATGCTGAATTACCGATAGTCCTAGTTGAAACAAGAAGCGTATTTTAATTACTGTTTATTATTTATTAAATATTACTGTTTTAATTATTTAGAGAATAGTCCCATTAATTAGAATAATAATATATTAATTGTATCCACCTTACAAAATTATAGCCAATCACAAATAGGCATAGTAAAAATAATTTCATTTAATTAAAGAATGAAATTATGATTAAAAGAATTAAATTTAGAAGCATACATTTTTCATGCACACACATACGTATTGCATGAAGACATAACTTTACACTCTAACAAATTAACGAATCATGTATGACTTCGTACTGCAATATATAAAAGAAATTTCATTTAATAAAAAAATAATAAAGGTTAATTTAATAAAAGAATAACGAGTTTTATGAAAAAAAGCTCCAATAAAAATTATTCGAAATATGTACGAAAGACGATTTTTTTTCAAATGTAATCGAGTTTTGATACTAAAGAATCGTTTTCATTTCATACAAAATAACACGGAAATTATTAGTTATTTTCATGTTTGAAATAATCTTAAAATATTGTCTAATATTGAGACACGATTTCTCGTGAAGAAGATTGATTGTTAAATCCATTCAGTCTTGAAAGACATGGGTTTTTGATATGTTCCATAAGATTAAATTACGAGTAAAATCCGCTGATAAAATTATCGAAATATCTGTCATAAAATTTTTTCGGTACTTTCACTTTATCTCGACCCCTAAAATTTTTGATAAAAAAATTCAATCAACGGGTGTATTCTGTCCTGTGCACAACTCTTCCATGCACCATTTTATTGATGTGTACTCTTTGGACCAACCATAAAAAAAGCGCACAGCAGGACAAATGACAAACGTGAATACACAAATCAAGTACCGATACGGATATTGACCTTCTTTTTGCTGGCTTTGACATTGCACTTCGAAAAGATTTCTTGACTAAAGTATAGCTTCATATTGTGATTGTTCGGACAAAATCTTTCGGTCGGCAAGATACTTTTCTCTTGGAGGAGAGTAACGGCCTCTTCTTCGGTGCGCGATAAATCAAAGAGATTCATACTAATTCATATAAATTTTAGAAATAAATAAATAATTTATTAATCAATATTTAATAAATATAAAAATTAGTTATCAAAAATTTTAGGGGTCGAGATAAAGTGAAAGTACTATTTCTTCTAAGCGCTTTAATCAAATAATAAAAAAATAATAAAAATCATTAAATCATTAATCAAAATAAAAAATCATTAAAAATAATAAAAATTTAAGCTATTGATTATACAAATCTTTTGATCGATGACTTAATTATTTTATTAAACGAGACAGACATTATCACTTAATCTAAAATACGGACCTAATATAAATGTTCAATAACTAAAATGTTTCATTTCTCTTAGCTCTTTTAATGAAGGTAAATGAATATAGGAAAACTGCATTCTCCAATGTAAAAGGAACACATATAAACTCGCATTTGATGTTAGGTTTTAATCTTAAATAAACATGATCTAAAGCTAGTAGTTTATTGAACTTTATCTTAAATTTTGTTCGAATCAAAAATTTAGAATAACGTTGTTTTATCAATCTTTTTTTAATGGAAATAATCCAAGATCTAAATGACACTTTTGTTAGGTTTACTATACCTCGATCATTATTCATTTTAAAATTTCACACAATTGCTTTTATGTTTTTATATTTTTTCAAATCAATACTAAAATTTTTCTTTCCATAATATGTACATTGATTCCTTATTTTATCATTTTTAAAATTATTATTTGGTTATTAATAATTCCATTTTGTATGGTAAAGTTTATTTATTTATTTTTTTAAGAAATGACATATGTTTAGTTATTAATTTCCATCAAATATTCAATTATACATAAATCATCAATGAAAATATTTTTAGCGCATTTTTTATGCAGTGAAAAAAGCGCTTTTGTACTCGATATGTCCATTTATATACATATGTAAAGCGGAGGACACCGTTCTTAGACATAACACTTGAATGAGAGTCCACAAACTATATATTTTGGGGTAGATTTCATCAATACTAATCTGTACGATTATTTTTTTTGCTCAGAAATGGGCCTAAATAAGGGTTGTAAGTAAAAATCTGAGAGTTAAATGGGTACCACAAAGACTACATTTGTCCGATTGTTTTAAGGTTCTCCTTATTTAAAAATAGATTGAATGTAGACTTGGAAAATAATCAACTTTACAAAAAACTTGATTTACCACCGGAAAACTCTAAGTTTTTCATTTGACCAATCAGATTGCAATATACATAAACTGATATTAGAAATAGAAAATGCACTGTAAGTGATTAATATCAGTGATTTATATTATTGTTGATAAATTTGATTAATATGTGAGTGTTTGAATGTAATTTATCAATTATTATTTCTTAATGTTCCATGAGTTAAGTGTAAAATAAGATGATTTATTAGATTTACAAAAAACTATATTATTCAAAAAAATTAGATGATCCAATTAATTACACTCCCCAATGATATTCAGATCAAATCACATAATCGTCCAGATACTGAGGGGGCTTCTATACCCGCACCGGTCGTTCAGCGGAATATGCAGCTACCTCTTGCGTTGTCGGTCCACTCAGTTCGTCTTCACTGTATGAAATTCGATCATAAGAATCCACTAACATCAGTTGTCGATTGTCCACTGCTCTCCTGATGTGGGATATATGCCTCGTGATTTCATCATCGTCCAACTCCACCCCAACTACAGACTTCAACGATGTAATTACATGCGACCCCGCCTATGGTTCATCGCATTTCCCACTAACTCTCAAATAAACATTTTCACTAAATGCTGAACGGTTTTTCTCCGTAGCGTCATACTCATCATTCGAGATCCATTCCAAGATGAATTTGCATTCAACCTGATGCTCATCTCGAATCATTGGCAGTCGAGACTTAGCATGGAACATTAATTCATAGGGCCCCGCATCCCAGTGACCCGTCGAACTGTTGTACCAAAACACACATTCGCTGATCGACTTTGCAGATCTCGCCGCCATTATCTTAAGGTGCGGTGATTTCTCTCGCACATCCCATTCCCTTGATGCCGATAGGCTGCGGTGAACCCTTGCTCGATTCTCTATTTATCTAGCAACCGTCTCACTGGGGTCTTCGGTAGACAGCCGCATTGTCGGAAAGAAACGTTTCGGCGGTCCAAATTCAGAGCATATGCTATCTATATGCTAACCCATTTCCTCGGCGCAACTTTCTCCAAATACAAAATCTTGTTGCTGTCAGATACGCAACACCGTTGAAATTAGTCACATCGCTATAAAGTTGGTACCATACATTGTCAGTTGACAATTGCTCATGTCGATACTCAATTCGTGGGGCTGGAAAGATCTTTGAACACTCAACACACTGCTTGATAACTTCATTAACTGGATCCGACTTTATTGCATTAGACCCATATTTTTCCCTCAACAGTTCACTCGTCCTGCCGACTGCAAAGTGACAGATATCATGAATTTTCTTGATCTCATCAACACTTGGATACTGATTTACTTAAATGGCGTTTACTTCCATATTATTTTGGAACCCTGGTCGAACAATCTGCCATATTCAATTTTGATTTCACCAATTCCAGTTTTTATTGATCTTTCAACTCTTTCATGATATCGAGTCTTCGCCGTACCAAATGTTCAGATAACGTGCAAATTCTTGGGTTGTGTGTATTCTTGAATACTGCTATGAGCCATCCATATACTGTTGCTGAGTCCGTCATCAGCTTGAACTTATGAAAGCTAAAGGTTATTGCCAAGTTTATTTCCCTTATGGCTGCATCCAGTTCACTCATATTAATATGGCTTGTATTGTCTTCTTTCCTTAACCAAGCAGCGTCTTTAACGATATTGCCGTTAAAACACAGTAGTACACCCATTGCTATACTAGTTGCATCTGTCCAAATGACAACATTGTTATTGCAATTTACCATCCACTTGCCTGTTGCTGGATCTCCATCCATCTTCAACCGTTGACAGATTTCATTAACTTTCTCTATGATGTCTTTTGGCACTAATTCATCCCAGCCTATCTTGTGTTTTTGCAGTTAATATCTGAATATAGACACAAACAACCCGTAACCATCCTGCAACTGGTAAATGGCCTATCCTCTCCCCCAAAATTCCATGTACTTCTCTCCTCTTTGCTTTCTCAAGCTCCCTAGTTACGAGCTCTTGGTCTCTTATTCACTGCAAATTGCTTTTTACATTCAGTCCAAGCTTCCTGATATCTTTGTCTAAGCCAATCCGTTCTATGGATTTAGACTCCAACCCAAACCGGCGAAAAATTCCTACTACATCCTCTGAATTACAAGAACTTTCCGCAATGAACACGTCATCAATATACACAGAAGCAGTTATCGTCTGATCTTTCTTGATAATCGTTTCAACTATTCTTGAGTAGGGGAAAAATGTACTTTCTCCGGCACTTACCCCCCCC
>MQRK01013820.1:0-10452 GCA_001938485.1 Girardia tigrina | reverse complement strand
AGGGTGATCGGAACCGTTGCCATGGTAACGGTAACCCCCCGTGGGACATCGCGACCTTAACTAAGGTGATCGCGACCGTTGCCATGGTAACCGCGACCGTAACTAAGGTAATCGCGACCACTGCTATGGTAACCGCGACCGTTGCCATGGTAACCGCGACCGTTGCTATGGTAATCGGGACGGTTGCCATGGTAACCACGATAACCCATAGCGTTGCCATGGTTACGGCCAGGGGGGGGTGTAGGCCGAATGCCCATTTTCTCCCTACTTACATATGATAAAAAAGAAGAATAGATAGAAAATTAAAAAAAATTATAGATCCAGTCAAATTATGTAAATTAAGGACGAAATTAAAGAAGGTGATTAGATTAAATATTTAGTCGCATTAAAATTTAAAGATTATTCGTATAAAATAATTAGTAATAATGAACGGTTTACTGAGAAAAATAAAAATAAAGGTATTAAGTGTAATGATATAAACTTTATGGATAGAATAGATGTATTATTAAATAATAAAATAATAAATGCGAATAATAATTTAATACGGAATAAAGATCACAGTATAAAAATTATTAGCGTAAATAAAAAAGGGACTTGCGATTATGATAATAAGACTCGATATCACTTAAATTCGATTAAATCTTTCTTTCATGGCTACGATATAAGTCAATTAAATAATATATACTTAATATAATTTTTATTAAGCAAATATTATCCATTATTGATAATATTTATACTTCAATTTTCATTCGAAGCCATACTTCATAGTATGGCTTTTCGGCACCCGATTTTTGCGTTTTTTACTCATTTTTATTCTGGAATAATATGAATTTTTCGGATTTATAATAATTAGGGAGATCCAAAAAGATCGTAAGGGAAAAAAGATGATCCTTGGAAAAGATGATCCGAGGAGAAGATAAAAAGATCCAAAGGGGGATCCTTTGGATCAAAGTTCTTATATGTTTTATTTCCTTGTATATGACACTACTTCCGGGTTCTCCACTCCAATTAACACTCCTCTTCTCCATCTTTCCCAGAAACATCCCGATAATTCCTGAACATATATCCAATGCTCGACTTTTATTTGATCCTGTTAGGTCATCTTGATATTCTCCGTTATGGCCCGCAATGATCAAGTCGTTTGGTGTTAATTGTGATTCTTTGCTAGGTGTCGGGGTTCTTTTTGGTGATCTTTAAATTTTTGATATTTTTAAATTTTCGATATTTTTAAAAAATCATATTTATATTTTAAATAAATCAAAAATAATATTAAAAATTTTATTAATTTGAAAATAATTAATTGTTATAAATAATCTGTAAAATAAATATTTAAAACCAAAATTTTTAAACAGTTATAAAAAAATATCTTAATTAATTTTAAAAAGTTAATTCTATAAATAATTAATAAAATATAGATATATAAATATTTTATTCAATGGCGTCTTATTCAATGAAGCTCTATGAATTGGTCTCTTTTTTGAACTTTTTGATGGAATATTTGAAGTCTGACTAGTCTGGACACCAAAATTTGTACGTTTTAATGGAAATTTTTTCTGAATTTGAAATATAATTTCGTCAAGGTTTCTCGCTTTTAATATAAAATTTATTGTTCACAATAGCTCCAAATATAAAATTTCATTTCAACTTGTCAAAAAATGAAATAAATGTTATCGAAGTTTTTTTTAATTGTAAGTTTATCATTTGTTGATTCTTTTGAACATCCTTTTATATGACTCTTATGCACTTTACTTTAAACTGATGACCGAACTTTGACTCTCACTGAGTCACTAAATTAATCAAAAATTTAATACTTTGGCCTCTAGGCCTGAACTTTTAAAATTAAATAATTTTAGTGCACTTTAATTTTAAAGTTCACTTAAAAAATTTATGGACAGTCCTAAATAATTATGGGTTATCTTATTATTTTATCACATTTTCGAAAATAAACAATAAAATTCGGATTTATATATGATTATTTTACAAACTCAAAAATTATTTTTTTTCAGTTTGCTTCTTAAGATTTTAAACATAAATTAACAAAATAGTTTTTGAGATAAGTCATTCAAAACTATTACTATTAAAAATTTATTTCATGAAAAATAGACATCAATTGTATTTGCAAAATTTAACAGTGGTCAAGTTTGAATCACTGAATTTTTTTTTGATTTAGATCTGAATTCATAATATTTTAAAGATATTTTTCTTTTTGGAGTGACAGGTTCATCTTCGTTATCTGAATATTAAAAAGAAATATTAATACAAAACATACTATTTTGTATATAAATACCATCATAATCTTTTTTGCACATAATTTTTTTGAACATAGCCCACATCTTAATTTTTTCTATAATTCCATTTTCCGCTACTTGATTAATAAATTTTTCGGATAACGTACAAGTTGATCCGAAATCTTTTTCTTCTAGAGTCATATTTTCTTTAGATTGCGAATCAAAACTGGGATTCTCAATCAGACATTTGACAAATATCCACATATTCATTTTCACTTGAGCAGTTCCTAATTTTGCAGTTTGTATGTCAATCTCTTTCTTTGCAATTTCCAATAATTTATTTGCAATTTGATCGGTTACATAGTCTACATGAGTACCGCCTTCTGTAGTAGCAATACTGTTGACAAAACTCACTTGAGTGAAGGAATCATCTAAACTTGTCGTCAACGCAACTTCCCAACGATCATCTATTTTTTCATAAACAACTTTTATCTCTTCATCATTGTTGTCTCGACATTTTTTTGTATACAAGTTAACGTAGTCTTTGAAATTTTTAACAGGTATTTGTTGTCCATTTAAATAAACACTTATTCCGGCAGTACAAGCGGCAATATCGTATGCTCGACGACTAAATAGGGCAATAATATCTTCATCAAGTTGGGTCATGTTGAATTTTTCTAAGTCCGGATAAAATGTTATACAAGTATAATCTTCTTTTTCACAATCCGATATTATAGGTTCATTGCATTTGTCCATATTATCTGTCCACACCTATAATTTTAATTAAAATTGTCATTTTTAATAAAATTTCATATAAAAAATTATGGGATTTTACATATTAACAGTATTTAATATTCGAAGTATAATATGTACAAAAACTTTATAATACAATTAGACCCATGTAACATGAATTTTAATTACAAATCTAAATTTTACTTGTTTAAAGCTTTTCTTATATTCTTTACTTGATGTTTCAACAATAAATTTTTTGCTGAAAATGTTGCATAATTTCGCCCCGAAACCATTTCTTCTTTTGGTTGTTTTCTTTTTATCATCATCGTAATGACTCGACGTCAAAAGCATACCGAACATCATTGTCGGTACGTAAACTCCGTAATCTCTATGCATGACGACAGGAATTCCTCTACCATTATTCCAAATTCGTATCATATTTTCTGATCTGAAATTAGCATGTCAAAGGGAAAAGCAAAACAATTATTTTAATATACTCATTAATATCGATCCTGATGCAAGTCATTTTACTGCATACAATTTTATGATCGGATGCATTAACCAATATTTCGTCGAAAATTTTATATGCAACTGAATTATAGGAAATATTTTTTTCTACCATTGCAGTTCTGTCTTCGTTAAGAACCCATAAAGTTTTTTCATGGTTTATAATTGAATCGAAAATAATGTCGGGTCTTAACAAAATATGTTCCCTTAGGCTCTTCATTTGTTCATTGAAAGATTCTTCTTGTTTCATTTTATGCTAAAATAATTACGGTTTTAATAGAATAAAAAGTATATTTTGTCTACTTGAAATTATATAATGTATGTTTTATTACCAGAAAACAATACTAAATTGAAACAAAGTTTTGAGGAATTTTATGATATATATATATATATATAAATATATATATATATATATATATATATATATATAAATTCTTATTTTAGAATTAAAATTACTTTAAAAATTTTTAATCATTAAAATTTTATGTTATATGAAAAAAAGATAATTTACCTTAAAATCTTTTTTAATATTTTATTCATAAATATTTACAAAAAAATTAGAAATTAAATTCGATTAATTTTTTTTATTATAAAAAAATTTTCTAAAACAATTTCTTTTTTAATTTCATTGAAATTGCATTTTATATTTTTTCTATACAATAAATATTTTTAAAGTTAAATTAGATAAATAATTGTCTTAATTATATTTTAAAATTTTCAAAAAAATGAATATAAAGTCTTAATATTATCACTCAAAAAATTATTCATGTTGTGGATTTTAGGGAATCAATAAATGTTATAACTCGAGTGAGAAGTTTCGTTCATATTCCTAATCAAATAAAAATGAAATTAAAAATTAATAGAAATTCGACTATATTCTTCTAAATATTCTATTAAAAATTTTATAATCTACAAATTTTTTTTCAAAAGTGTAATAATTCTTGATTTTAATTTTTGTTCATTAAGAATAAGATTTTAAAGGAAATTCAACTATCGCAGATCAGTACCTCTTTTATATTTTATCCTAAAACGTTTGGGGACGCAAATCGAACTTCAGTTAACTTTGTAAATAAACTTCAATGAATCATTATTTTGTGTAATCAATTTCAAATTATTCTTTCAATAATTCAACTAAAGTTTTCAATGATTAACCGTAAAATAAGAACAATAATATGAATAAAAATAGAAATAAGTTTAAATTGATAAATAATTTTCAATATTTTAAATCATATAAAATATACATAATATTTTAAAGTTGTGTCCTAAAAATAACGGGACAGTGTTGTAAAGTATCCTATATTTATAAAACTCTAAAAATACACTTCTAAAAACAATAAAACACGAATATAGCAACAGAAAAACACTTTTAATTAAAAATTTTTTAAAAGACAAGCAATACAATTTTACGAAAAAAAGATAAAATAAACATAAAGGGAATGCTAAAATTTGCATTGAGGACAAAATGAATAAAAAACCGATGATAGAAACGATAAAAAAGATAATGAATGAAATACGAAGGAACTGGTTTCAGGAAATAAAGGTACTAAACCAAATCTTCAATAACTACTTGAAGCATAACTACTAAGTAAGTAATAATGTAAAAGTCTTAAAAAACTTAAGGAAACAATATGTTTTGATAAAATAATTGTAGAACAAATACGACAGAAAACAATAAAATTATTATTAAATTCTTTCTAAGATTAATATGAAATAAAAGAGCATAATGTTAAGGCATGATAGGGAGAAAACAAAAATTATTTTACAGCTTTAATTATTTGATATTATTTAAAAGATAAGATAGACAATTGTCGACACATTTTACTATTTTTTATTTTTTTAAAAAGGTAAATTTTTTTAGAAGACTTTAAAGAGATGTGTAATATAAACGGTAAACATGAGCGCATCTATTAATATTGCTTTCTAAAATTTTATGCGATGGAAATAGTTCGTTTACGAGCGATCATACATTCAAGGAACGAATTTTACATATTAACTGCCATCGTCCTGCTTTAATATATATATATATATATATATATAGATTTATATAGTTTTAAAATCATGACATTCAAAAATAGGTAATAATTCTTTTACTCAACAGAAAAATATATTTTTTTCAGACCAAAATATAATTACGATTAAGCTTAAATTAATAGACACCTCTTCGAAATAATGTAGAAGCTGAAGATATTTTTAAAATGAAATGCGGAAATGAAATGTGTTAATAAACAATATGTTGTAATTGTTGCCGAAAACCACATGTAAATTTTATCTGAAAAATAAAATTTACAAATTTTGTAAAATTATAAAGCTTATGAGATTTTTAAGAGACAAAAAAACAAACAAAATTTACTGATGCTGGTAACAATCGTAGAATTGGGCCATCACATCATAGCAAATTCCGATCGATGTGGTACAGCTTATATGACGATTTACTTGAAAATTTTAAACTACGAATCGGCAGTTGAAACCCCTGGGAATGTGCAAATTTTCAATAAAATTCTTTGGATGTACATCAAATAATAATTGTCATTAAAATTTGGAAATTTTACAATTTTACGAAATAATTTCAATGAAAAACTGATTTTAACATAAACATTAGTTTCGAGTGAAATCAGACGAAGAAAGTTATTTTAATGGTAATCTAGACCCAAACAGAAATAAATCGTTTTTCTAAAAATGCTTATTATGATTCATCGTTAAACTAGCTGGTGCGTTCAATAAATACCCGACATAAGGTAAAAAAAATGAAATAGCAAATTTCAGTTTTTCTTGTGCGATTAAAGAAATTAATATAAGTTTTAATTTCAGTAGTTGTTTCATTTATCAAACGCTACAATTTTTTTTTACTTCGAAACTTTGAATTTTTGATTTTAGACGTTGTATATAGCAGTGTTACCAAGTTCTTTGTGTTGCAGAAGAAGGCATGCAGTAAAATCTACGATCTTTTTCAATCTACTTACCTACATGATTTTCTATCTCTGAAAACTGATAAATATTAGGTCAGAGAGTTTAAAGGCGGTCGCATCTCCGTTTTTAATTAAAAATATCAGGTTTACCAAGATATATTTGACACTGTTAATGAAAGGTTGAAGAAGATGTTCAAAGAAAAGCCTCAAATCATCATGAAAATGCTGTCAACGAAGTTGAACATCAGTCAGCAGAGTAAAACTGCCTGGAGAGAAATCATCTTTAAAGATGCGAACGGGAACAAAGCATGGATGGGCTTTCATTCTTTCCATTTTCTGGGATAATAAAGATGTTATTCTCATCGATTTTGTGGATAAAAGCATATTCATCGATACAGCTTAATACAGCCTTACCCCCCGGGGGTCACCCGTAAGCATGGCAACGGTCACAGTTAACATAGCGACGGTCAGTCTGTCTGTACCATCTATGAAGTGGTGCAAAACAGAGTCTCACATACAAGTCTTAAAAATAGACAACATCTGTCATGTGCAAATGACTATGCAGAGCGTGGTGTTGCCTTGGTTGAGAATTTCAACAATGTTGCTAAGAATGAGTCGTAAAAACAGTGTGTACTACGAGTTGTTGAGAAACATCGTCAGGAATATTCCAAACTAACTGCTAATGAACTGTTGAATATATAAGAAAGGTACTTAGAATCAAACAAGTGTACTGATAATAATACAGATTGCAATTTAATAGCGACTTTCAGTTCTACGATGTATTATCTGTGCACTGTAGCTTACATTTGTCAAATATATTTAATCTAAACACTTATAGTAGTGCTGTTTGTCTATGTTACTATGAACGGAATAAGGCAAGTGACACTGGAATCAATTGCTGCAGCTTCATTCCATTTTTCCCCACATCATCCGAAAGGCCAACCAGAAACGATTATCTAAGAATCGGTTATTGAGGTTCCTGACCATAGCACGCAATTGTTACAAGTCACCTTACTGCCGTAACAAATTTTTCGGTTGATTAACTTTTCAGGAGTACCCAACTTCTAAACTCGTCGTATATAGGCCTGAGGTTCACGCGATAGTCATCAAAAAGAACCATATTCAAAATGTTATAGTCATCTTGATCACAGCTTATCATCCAAGAATACAGGTTGAAACTGAACCATTTAGCATCAATGACATCACTGCAATCTTATCAATTCCACAGATCATTTTTGGTGCTTCCCTCTTAGAGTATCGCAATTCAACGTAACCGGTTCCATTGAAAAGGTGAACCACGATTATGAACTTAACTCCTTTCTTAATACTACAATAAAATATATTTAAATAATTCGTTTATGCACATAACTATTCGTTTGAGCAACAACACCTTTAACCAATATTATTGGGTTGGCCAAAAAGTCATTGCGTTTTTACTAAAATATTTATTATCAAAAAATGACATGGATGCACAAATATTTTTACACGATATACTGTCCATTATTTTCAATCACTTTCTTCCACCTTTCCGGTAGCTTCATTATTCCTGATTCATAAAAACCTTTGCCTTTGTCAGCAAAAAAGCCCTCTAGGAACGATTTGATGTCATCATCACTGGCAAATGTTTAGATCACTGTAGGAATTCTACAGTGATCTAAATAAGTGAAAATCCGATGGGGCCAAGTCTGGAGAATACGATGGGTGCAGCAAAACCTCCCAACCCAGTGATAAGAGTTTCTGGCGAGTGGTCAAACTTGTATGTGGTCTTGCAATATCATGCTGAATTACAACTCCTTATCGATTTGCCAATTCAGGACGTTCCTGTTGAATTGAATGAGCCAATTTCTCCAGCTGACCACAATATCTGTCTGAATTGATTGTTTCATTCCTCGGAAGGAGTTCAAAAAACACAATTGCTTTAAAATCCCACCATACAGAAAGCATAACCTTCTTTTGGTGAATTTCTGCTTTTGGGATCGTTTTGGCAGGTTCACCACGTTTTGTACATGATCGTCGGCGTTCGACATTGTTGTAAACAATCCATTTTTCGTCACCCATAATCAAGCGCTTCAAAAATGGATCACTTTGTTCTCGCTTCGAAAGGGAATCACAAAGGTCTATACGCTTCACTAAATGAATTTCTTTCAGTTCATGTGGTAACGACATATCGAGTTTACTGACGAATCCAAGTTTCTTTAAATGACTTCCAACACTTGATCTTGATATTTCCAGAGTCTCTACAACTTCTCTTGTCGTCATACGTGGATTAGATTTGATCAGTGCTGTTATTTTGTCGCCAGCAACTTTAACTGGTCGACCGGAGCGTGGTGCATCTTTCAGATGAAATTTTTCAGAACGAAATTTAGAAAACCAGTATTGACACTGTCGAAGTTTTAAAGAGTCACTACCATATACAAAACATATCTTCTTATGAGCTTGCACAGCGGTTTTCCCTTTGCGAAAATAATGCAAATAATATTATTAATAAAAAAAATTTTTTATAAAAACAACCACGTTTTTCAAGCATTACCAATGCACTAAAAAGAGGAAAATAATTTTTTTCTAGACATGTGAGAAATTTTATACCTAACCAAAAACGTGGGGCGGATTTCTGAATTACTGCTATTAGTAACTGCTTTTTCCTCTTTACTGCTTTTCAGTAACAATCGATTATTTCATAATTGAATTTAAATTTTATCACATCGTTTTATATTTTCAAGCTTTTTATTAGGACGTACTCAAAAACGCAATGAATTTTTGGCCAATCCAATATATTACATTACAGACATAGAAATTTTCGTTTTTTTCATTTTTCATAGAAATAATCGATTGGATGACTGAAAGTGGTCGAAAAATCAATCGCAAGATTTGTTCCAGACAGACAAACAGACAGACAAGAAAGCAAGCTAATAAAAACGTGGTAAAAAACATGACGAATATGCTCATTTTGATTTTCTATTTCGAATTGACGGTAAAGTAATAAATTAAAACAAAATCAATTAATATTTTGCATAAACAGTCTGAAAATTAAGGTTTCAGAATATATAATTGAATTTAAATTTTATCACATCGTTTTATATTTTCAAGCTTTTTATTAGGACGTACTCAAAAACGCAATGAATTTTTGGCCAACCCAATATATTACATTACAGACATATCCTTTGTATTATAGAACAGTTCTAACTTAATAACAAAAAAACCAAAATGAAATTTTACAATTAAAATAATTTTAAAATATATAAATTAAAAAATATTGTTTTAAAATATAATACATAAAACATAAATATAAAACATAATCCATTGAAAAAGTATTTCATAACAAATTACATAACTCTTTTTCTTTACTGAAAGAATGTAAATTTCAAAGAAAAGTTACACAGTAAAAAAAGATTCTCTTTTTATGATAATGAAATAGACTGAAATAATTGCAATAATTAAAATGGGTTTACGGAAACAAAATTCGATGTGATCAATTTTGAATCACTAAAATGTTGTTAAATATCGGAATAACAACAAATCTTTTGATGAAGAAATAAAATTACATCGACTTGTTCAAATCGTTCATCAAATCTACCAAAAAAATAATATTTTTAATCTCATATTTTTAATGAAAAAAATGTCTTCTTTTATTTCTAAATTTGATAAAAAAATCGAGAAAAAGGCAAATGTTACAAAATATAGTTGTGAAAAAGTCAATCATTAAAACAATTATTTTGCAAATTATTTTTAATAATTTGTTTAAATAATATTGTCCAACACATAAAAAAGTTCATGTAAGGTATGGGCTTGGCTCCCTTAATGCAATAGGGTCAATTCCGAATCTGAAATCCGTTTATCTTGAGATTCCTCAATTTTCTGCAAAAGAGTAGGGGAAAAATGTATGTTCGGCCCCACCCCCCCGGGGGGGGGTCGTTAATAGTTACCGTGGTTGCCATGGTTACGTAACCAGTTACCACGCGGGGTTGCCATGGCAACGGTCGCGATCACCTTAGCAACGGTCGCGGTTACCATGGCAACAGTCGCGATCACCTTAGCAACGGTCGCGGTTACCATGGCAACGGTTGCGATCACCTTAGCAA